>JABYQR010000672.1:0-12738 GCA_022592445.1 Cytidiella melzeri | reverse complement strand
TGTACACGTCGACTGAAGATCTTCACTCCTCTTTCTCCATCATGGATGCTGCGCACAACGTTGAACGTGTTGCAATACAAGAATCACCGGCGTCGAGCGTTCACTCTGACAGTGAGTCAATCAGTCCGACGCAGTATGCGCCGCACATTGATCTTGAATTAGGCGAGCCTGAGAACGTAGCTATTAAGGAGGAACGTCTAAAGGCGAAGGTTATCGCTCTCAGGCTGCTATCGCTGGTATCGACGATGAGCTTCTCGCGCTGCAGGAGCATATAGTTGAACTTATTGTCAAACATAATTTTACCGACAATGAGTTGGAGACAGCGGAGCAGAGTGTTCTCTGGGAGCAGGAGATGCCGGGCGGAGAACCAGAGGAAGTGGAGGCTCGGCAACAGCGAGTAGCCTCATTCGCTGCTGAGCTCGGCCGCCTGGATGCCGCCATCGCAACAGTGCATGCACGGACAAACGGACTCGCTGTCACCCGCAACAATCTCACAGTGGCTAGGGAACGTGCAGTAGAGGACTTGGAGAACTGCCTGATGTCTTAGTTTTTTGTGGTATATCTTGAATAAATGGTCACAATGTCGGTGTTTTCGAGTTAATGCAGATTGATTGTAAAGTAAACAACGACAAGAGAGTACGCGGCAGGGAACAAGCAGAACATGTAACGACGAGAGCAGTACGATAGAGAGACAACGACAGCACGGGCGGAGCAGAACGGCGGCGGCGGGAATGTGCCCGATGAGGTCAAAGATGTGAGAAGGATACGCGCCATGAACTCACCGCTTTGCACGCTTGCGAGGCGAGCTGGTAGGCTGGGTGAGTGGGCATTTACTGGTGCCGGGAATTGGCGCGCTTTCTGTGTCATGTTCGAGGACCCACGTCACGTCGTCGACGAGGGCAGACCACTCAGCAAGAATACTGTCCTGGCCTTGCTCGAAGATTGTGTTGCCCACCCACAACAGACCACAAAGAATTAAGAATATGCCGTTTTTACCTGGCCTGATCAAACTAGACCAGTCGGACGGCGATGTACCGGCCGGTCGACCACTCTTGTCGCTGCCTCGTACGGCTGGCTGAATAGATTGCCACCACTGGGACAGCTTCTCCAAGAACATGGAGTGGCTTTGAATACGAGGACCAGCTGCGGGGCGGCCGTGCTTGAACCACTCAGCGATCTCGTCCGGGCGGCCATCGCCGGGCAAGATATTACCCCTTGGGTCGTCGAAGCCGGCTTTTGCTTGCTGACGAATGAAATGAGACACGCACGCCGTCCATGGTGCGTTGAACACGGCTTCTACGACTGGCTTGTATGCGCTCTGCAGCTTGTCGGGGCAGTCCGAGCCTGTGAGCGCGACGATAGGTGACTGCGGCTGTGCATCGCTGTTAGAAGGCAGCGATGACAAAGCATGGATGCTCGCATCTGCACCTACACGGGAAGGGGAAGCTGGCAGCCGTGGGGCCACTTGAGACGCTGGTGGTGTACGAGATGCACCCGATGGTTCAGGCAGCATGGTTTCTGTCAGCGTTACGGCGGGAGCCTGTGTCAAGGGTGGTGTTGGCGTTGTGGCCAAAATCTGTGTTGCGGGTGGTGGCGACGGGGGAGGAGAATTCTGTAGAAGCGGCGGCGGTTCGACAGGTGGTACGTCAGCGGCGGGCGATGTCGATCTCGAGGGCGCTGGCTGCTGGAAGGTGCCGGTTTGTTCCCCAGGCACGGCTGGAGCGCTTGATGGGACCGGCCTCGGATTGTCTAGCTCGCCTTCAGCGTTGGCGGCAGCAGATGGACTAGGTTCCCTCAACGGCGTGCTGGGAGATAGAGCTCGACGACAACGCTCGTCCTCGGAGTAAACAGCAGATGCGAAGGTGACCATTGAGGTCTCAACGGATTTGAATCCCTCAGGGTCAAACTCAGGCCACTGTCGAGGAAACGCCTGAGGCGTCTCGCCGCAATGAAAGCTGCATGGGTGTAAGTGTAAAGCACGCGGCCATAAAACGGATACGCACCTTCGCATACCGATACGGCCCTGTTGAGACGGGATTGGGCCAGCGATCAGGATTGAAACCACCATGCCTGTGCGCTCAGCCAGTCCCTCAGCGATGGCTTTCACAAATGGTGCGGCATTGATGATACATCTGGCCTGGATCAGCTCAGGTCTTGATGGTAGACGGTATAGACGTACTGTTCAAAATCCAAGGCCGTCTCCGGTGCATCAGTATTGGCCTGGGACTCCTTGAGCCACTGCTGATAGTCGGCCTCCGCGAGCTCTCTGATACGTGCTTTCACTTCAGGACTCTCATTGTCCCAGAATTCTTTGACTACCTTCTGCCGGATTGCGAGGCGCGATGGTTTGTTGTCACTGTTCACCACAGCCGCGACAGCCTCTTCATACTGCTGATCAAACGTTTTGCGCATCTTTGACTCGTAGTGTATGGTCTGGTAGAAGTGGTAATCGGCCACGCGTCGCACTTGATCAACGGATTGCTTGGTCATCTTGCGAAACAAAACGTTTGCCTCCTCCTTCATCGCGGAATTTGTAACTTTGCGATAGCGGTGGTAATACCACATGCACAACTTCTATAACGATATGTGAATTGGCAAGACAGGTGGCAGCTGTGGACTTACAGTTCGAACTTTCGCATAATATGCTACCTTTGCTGCCGCCTCGTCTTCCGAAAGTCCAGTCGTTCCCGGAACCTTTTCACCAGCAACCGGCGCCACGTCCATGATATCGTCTTCAGGAGGATCCTGCTCGAGAGGTAGATCGTAGCCATAGCGAAGTATCCAAGCTGTGGTCATCGTGTCGTAGAATTTTGTCGCCTTTCCACTCGCTGTAGCGTCATCCCAGTCGGTTTTGAAACTCTCGAGCCATGCTGCTTTACCGCTGGGGACCCAGCTCTTGCGACCACGGGGTTTTGAAGATTTCTGCTTCGCCATCCGGAGAACAAGGGCGAGAGCAGCAAGGATGCGAGGCGGGACAGCGCCGACGTGGCAGTGGCAGAACGAGTGGTAAAAGACGCTCGTGTGCAATCCCGGCGCATAAGCGCTGAGTGCGGATGAGGGACAAGCGCTCCGCGGGGAGCGTTCACACCGTACTCATCCCGCCTCCCGCTCTCGTAGCGGATAACAGTGTGACATCAGCTTATAGAATGGATATATTAGGGTTATCCGTAGTCAAAATTTGAATGTGGTGCGTATTTGAGAAAATAGATCCATTGCCGCCCAGGTTTGATGGCTACCTACCTATTTTGGGTATGGACCGGCTGCTATATGGAAGGAAAACAGGAATATAATGCTACTAGAGGCTTTTAATAATGCCTGCTGTACTATTAGGTCCATGGTTTTCTTCAATCCTTCCTCTAGTCTACTAGTATATATATATAAAACCAGTACAAGGTCTGGTGGTCCTCCTCCTTCTTCTTTGCTCTCACCACCACCGATATCACCACCACCCACACGTCTTCGTCCTTCACCACCATAACCACCACCCACATTCCAACTCACGGCAGCGGAGCATCTGCTGCCGGAGTCCTCCTTCTTCTTTGCTCTCACCACCCACACGTCTTCGTCCTTCACCACCATAACCACCACCCACATTCCAACTCTTGGTAGTGGAGTATCTGCTACCGGAGTCCTCCTCCTTCTTCTTTGCTCTCACCACCACCGATATCACCACCACCCACACGTCTTCGTCCTTCACCACGCCAACCACCGCAACCATCAACCACCCACATTCCACCACCACGACCATCAACCACCCACATTCCACCACCACGACCATCAACCACCCACATTCCACCACCACGACCATCAACCACCCACATTCCACCACCACGACCATCAACCACCCACATTCCAACTCACGGCAGCGGAGCATCTGCTGCCGGAGTCCTCCTCCTTCTTCTTTGCTCTCACTACCACCGAATCGTCCTTCACCCCAACCACCACCCACATTCCAACTCACGGCAGCGGAGCATCTGCTGCCGGAGTCCTCCTCCTTCTTCTTTGCTCCCACCACCACCGATATCGCCACCACCAATATCACCACCACCGATTCGTCCTTCACCCCAACCACCACCCACATTCCAACTCTCCGTAGCGGAGCATCTGCTGCCGGAGTCCTCCTCCTTCTTCTTTGCTCTCACCACCACCAATATCGCCACCACCAATATCACCACCACCGATTCGTCCTTCACCCCAACCACCACCCACATTCCAACTCACGGCAGCGGAGCATCTGCTGCCGGAGTCCTCCACCACCAGCTGTACCTCCTCCTCCCCTCCATACACTCACGGCCACAATGCTCTTGTCCATAAACGGAAGGTGAGAATATATTTTCTTCACACGAAATAAAACATCTCTCGAACGCACAACACCAACCTGCCAGACCATCCTAACCACTCAAGTACGTGCCACGGATAGGAACATTAACATGCGCATAGGTATTTATCACTATTATGCAGAGCTACTCACGCTACATCTAGAAGGTGCCATGGGAGTCATGTCGTTTTTGCCGTTTTTCTGGTGATGGTGGAAGGATATCTCGGTATATAACTCCTCTGGCAGTTAGCGGTGGTATGCTTGATCCTGTGGACGCAACGGAGTTGGTGGTCGTAGCAGCTAATGAGGGAATTGGTTGCACTGAAAGAGGTGAGTCATCGTCATCTTGTTTCCAGATCCACAGGGCCGGAATAAACACTCACTGGTATCTCTAGGATTTCTCATCTTCAGCGCAATCTGCTGGATGACATTGTGAAACTCATCATACGAGCCATCCATGTTGAGCGAGAAATGTGGATCTTCAAGCATCACTGTGATGCATGCAGCGCTGGTAAGATTCTTGCCGTATCGTGCTTGAATTTTTGATCTAGCTGGAGCTGGAGAGCTCTGCGATTGTTGACGGACTTTCCATTGGAATGAAAATGTTTGGTGAGCACTTCATAGGCTTTAGGGATAAAAACAGTGCGTACCTCGACTTCAGTGCCAGCGGTATCAGGCTGATCGCTGATTTGTACTTCATCATCCAAAGCCAACAACTCGCCTGTTGTCCTCAAGATTTCAGAAGCTTCGTCAGCATCAGCTTCTAATAGGACAGTGCTGCGAGGATGCGAGGGCGGTGGCAATAATGAGTCCTTGTCAGTATCAGAGTGACTGAACCGAGCTGACTCCAAATGCCTAGGTAGCCCTGTACTCTCACTGCAATCTAGCAGGTGAGAGTTTCCCTGCACTGCTGCAATGCTGGACGTCTGAGATCTCGGAAAAGATTCCTCCAACGGTGGAGAGGTTACTGCCTTTGCGTAGGATTCGCCGTACCAAGCACGGTTTTTCACCTCAATCTCCTTCGCATCTGACAAGCTGGCCGGGAACGAGAAGGAACCGCGAAGGATGTGGCCTCCTTCCATCCATTGCTCGACCAGCATTCTGAATGCTCGCATATGCTTGCAGGCACCACCCCGTTGAAGCCAGTCTGGGCAAGTACAGGTTGCTGCTCCGGTAGGGTGCATAGTGAGCCAGTAGAATGTATGTTCGCTGCTCATTGATGCGCATTTTGCCCACAGCTCGTAGGGCCGTGCACTTGGGACAGGCGCCAGCTTTCTCGACGCAAAGATGGCACGTGCGTCGGCATCACGTCATTCATCAGCTGGATACCATGCAAGCCGAGGGCAAGGTGCACCAGATGAGGTATGCAAACGCAAATTCGATGATGTCGCGGTGATCACTGAATGGCCGAACCGCTTATGTCGCCAGGTATTGTACTGTGTGACCATACGATGCTGTGCATAGATTTGAGGAAGAATATTGGAGACAAGACGATAAAGAAGCATGTCAAATCGTAGGCGATGGCCGGAGTGCTGCCATTGAGGTACGTATTTCCACTTCAAGTTGCCGTTGAGCATTCTAGGTGGTTAGTCGTAGGAAGCACACCCTGTACCGGGATTCCTAAGCGATCGGCCGCTTTCTTACGCCCGTGAAGGGACCAGCTACTCCATAGCTCCCGAGGCATCCAGGTCGTGAGCAAGTAGTCCAAATACTTTGCTACGCCATCGAGGTACTGTTTTCGTCTCTATCCAATCCTAGGAAACTGAAATCTTCACGAGCTCGATTGATCAAATGCAAGCCGTCTGCGTGGCAAGTAGTGGCCAGAAGTCTACAAGAGATCATCTTGGGCACGGAATCTGGTAAGTAATCTGCTGTACGTACGCTTCTTCCAGAGTTAACAGTCTGCTATTTGCATATATGCGCCAGTGGGACTCGCTACGCGGCAGCGAACTCTTCCGTTTATTTGTCCAGCATTGGCGAATGTGAAACTTACACAGCAAGAGGATGAGATCGCTCCACACACGTAGAAGGGCACCGCGCTCTTTGAAGTCCGTATCTGTGATTGCAGCGTACGGTGTAAACCTTTCCCCATGCCGCTCGCCAAGCCAGGATTTCCATCCAGAGAGAAGCTCCGCGAGAATGTTCGTGTCATATCCCGCGTGTGTTGCGCGATTACCAGATGGGGCGGAGAACAAGAACATTGCTACTGGAAGGCCATGCCCGGACTCGTCAACTCCAAGGGCAATCCAAACGAGGAGCCGTGAGGTGCAGAGTCCAAACATCCCGTCTAGGACAAGCTGCTTCTTATGACAGAACGCCCATGCGGCATCTTTCATTTCTGGTGTCGAGATGGAGATTTTTAACCGTTCTCCCTCACTAGCACGGGCGCTGTACTGGAAGACGGATTTATGAAGGTCAGGCTTGAAGTGAGTACTGTCAGGATTCAGCCAATTATCGACGTTATGTTCTGCGGCAATCTTGATGTCAATACTAAAGGCCTTGCAATAGTGTTGTCGGTAAAGCCGACTGAAATCCGAAGGTAATATATTGTAGCGATGGTTTATGGTGGCGAGCGCGTTGGCTGGGCTCTGACCTCGGTATGCAAGGTGAGTGAGCATGTTGATATTGGTAGATTGGATCACATTAATCCTAGAAGAACTCAGATTATCAGACATTGTCGGGGCCAACATATAGGTAGCAGCGGCATACCCTGCTCCGTTTCCCAACTGCCTCAGTGCGACCTCAACAACGTGCTCATGCAGTGGGATAGCAGGGATCTTATCCAGCTCTGCCGTACGACATTTGTCGTTGTGCTCTAGGTAGGCAAGGACTCGCGTGACCACACTCATCTTACTGTCTTCCCCTATCTGATATGTCACGTCGGCATGAGCGAGGCAGCCGGTGTAGATGTATGCTGCTCGCCGAATAGCATGATCCTCACTGGCTCCAGCCTGGCCCGTCTCAGCTACCCCATAAGCTTCGTCACGCGTTCGCTTCTTCAAGTTCCCCTTCTTTCGTACCGATGTATCGTAACCGCAGACGCTTCAAGTAACAAAGACAACAAGATTAACATGTCAAATTCATGCGATTGAAGTGAGTGCTACTACCATTGGTATAGTACACGCTTCGTAGTACCGGTACGGGTAGCCCACTTCGTTGACCATACTATACTCCACTTACTCTCTAACTGTTCTAGTGATTGAGAGTCCAAACGGTGCTGCACGCAAAGTTGAGTGGCCGCGACCTGACTTCCAGTAGAGGGAGAGAAGACACGAGTGTGAAATCAACCCGCGGACCGGAGCCGTGCCAGTTGAGTACGTTGTTCCTCACTACAATAAAGATATCTAATCTTGAGCTTGAGAATAAATCAGTACAAGAAGATGAGGCACATCGTGAATACGTACTTCAACGTTCTCGCGTCGCTCATCCCAACCAAGAGTGGGCAGGCCTTCAAGCCCGCTCGGGCCCAGCAATCCGCGTTTGACACACGAACCTCCCATGCTGTCCCACAAGCCAGACCGCAGCTGGAGCAGCATCCAGGGAGTAAGTGTTCGACTCTCTGCTACAGTGAATGTGTGTACTTACACTGGTATCGGACAATGCATCTGCAGCTCGCGTTTCCTCAACATTTTGGCTGTGATATGGCAGTGAAAGCGGGCCTTCCTGTGCACACAAGTGGAGAAGTTTGGGCATGGCTACGTAGTCAATAGCGTCGCTTCGAGCAAGGGGCAAAAAAACTTAGAAAGAGGCCAATGAGTGATTAGTTTTGAAGAGGGTGATTAGGGGAGGAGGAAATGCAGCTCTCTCTCGAGGCTGTTTGACCTTGACTCGACAATGTTGCTCTAGCAACACCTCATGCATATGCCGTAGCACAACGCGAATCCCCTGAAGCTGCAAATGGATTTTTGCTGAATGTGTTACACAGCCGTGCAATGCACTTACGGAAGACAGCAGTAAACAGTATTCATTCACGCGCTGCAACACGGTTTTTTTCTTTCTTTCTTTTCTTTTCAGAAACACGTTGAGCTACATTGTGGCGAATCCACTCAATAGAACTACTATTACCCTCAAGTCAGTGACCCAGCCAATAACATTACTTGGTGCAGCTACCCCGTTGCCACTGGCCCACCTTCTATTAGCGCAACTAATTTTTTGGGTGTCCAGTGGCGTACCTTCTCCTGCGGGGAACCTTTGAGATAACCCATACTTTGATACTATTAAGGCCGGTCAAATGTATTCAACACGTCTAGAGGCAGGGATGGATGCGCAGTCGTAATCCCACTTGCCGTCGTAAGGACCTAAGACACACGAGCAGAGCGAGTTAATCCAGGTGCGAAAGAGAAAGAGCACGATTAGCATAGTGACTGTACCTAAGACACACGAGCAGAGCGAGTTAACTAAAGGTACAGGCTGTGAGCATATTGCATATGTGAGGGACAACAAAGAATACTCACTCCAGGTGCGAAAGAGAAAGAGCACGATGGAGTGTCAGGAGCGGGGGCGAAGGTATATAAGACAGAGCCCTCAGGCGACCCAAAAAGGAAAATCTGTGATACAGATGTGTCCGCGTGAAGAAAGAACAATAGAGCAACCATATACGGAAAACAAAAGAGAGTCCGGTAACTACTAGTCCGTGAGCCGGAGCTGAAAAGCCATTAACTATAACCCATACTTTGATACTATAACCCACCGACGCATAACCTCTTCGCAGAGAATTCGCAATTATCAATGCCCGACTCTTCTACCCTATAGGGATACGCGCGGCCTTTCACGTGATCTAATCATGCGCCTCTGCGCTGTCTTCTCTTCTTCGACGACTCTTTATTCGCTTCCTTCTCTCTTTCCTCGCTTCCTTGTGCCTACTCATCACCTTCTCCCTCTCCATCACCCACGTCATTCTTTGTTACGGCTGGCTGTCCCATGGACATGGGAGCAAACGATTGATATCTGAACGCTGACGTAATCAACTTGGATCTCTAGATCTTTGCAGTTCTGCGCGATCGACTCTGAGTCTGTCCGTTCGGCGAATATTCTCACATTCTTCGTACTATACGTGGACGCCACCAGCTAGAGCATTCGAACATTGACGGCGAGTTGAGGCTCACAGCAGTGCCAGTTGGACATTCATTGACTCGACTCAAGCCAGTCGAGTTGCTCACCTCGCTGGATACAACTTCCCCCTTCTCTTCTCTCGTGGAGGATGACACAGTACTGACCTGACAGGAGCACCCACAACAACAAGCGCGATGATTGATTCCTTTGCCAGATCACCGACGAGCATTCTACGCCTTGCTCGCATCAGCAAGACAAACGCCGGGTACTTGGTGCGTCTATCACAGAACTCCTTCTGCATCGTCACTCTTACATCAGGAAACACGGAATTACTACGTAGTTTATAGAATACTACGAAGTGCCCGTGGACGATGGTAGCGCTACGTAGTTTACCGCTTACTAGGTACCTGTCAGAATACTACGAAGTGCCCGTGGACGATGGTAGCGCTACGTAGTTTACTCGCTTACTAGGTACCTGTCTGTAGGTCTACACTGGCATGGCTGCACTGCTGAAGAGAATAATGGAATGAAATTCAAGTTACATGAGCTAGGTAACGGATGCTTGGTTTTTGCGCCATCTGTCTACGAGAAATCGCAATAGAATGAAATCTGAGTGCCGCAAGTAAGTATTTACATAGAAACGAGGGCATCGCTCGATTACATTCTCCGAGGTCCAATAAACGTTGGCAGCACGACCCCACACAGGAATGAGATGACACGAACGTAAGATGGCGGAAATGGGGATGATTGATGCACGGCGACGGTGGTTTCTTTGCGATGGCGCCACAGAAAACATGCCAACAGTATTATCGTAGTGCGAGAAGGGCGTGAACCATTCGATATACGCCAGCGGATCCTTACTGAGATGATTGAGATTCTCTGGAAGGCGAAAGATAACTCGAACCTGCCCAACTGTTATGCCTGCTACATGTCAGAGATTGCATCACGTCCTCAAACACGAAGGAACTCACCATCTATAGGGTTCTTGACAGCTCCTCAATCCTCCTCTGTACCGCTGCCACCATCCGTGCTGTTGTAGGCAAGCACCGTAAATAGTTGCGCAGCTTGAGCACAAACACACTGAGACGGTTTTGCTGATTGAGCAGGAAATGCACGGACTGAATCTAGAATAGGTTTATTCGAGACTTGGCTCATAAGAGGTAGCTTTCTTGAATTGTTTTTATACCGCAAGCATTGTGTAGTTGTTAATGGAACAAAGGAAAGACACAGAATGGGATGTTGTCCGCAGAGTGCCAGTGATTTCCGAAGCTGACGATGAAGTCAAATACCTTGGTGCTTGAGCCAAGAGGAGAGCCTGGGTGTTTGTCACAAACTCACTCAGGCATCGAGCCAAGTCTGGCCCACAGAAATTGTTGACTATTGTCTTGACTGATGTGTTGGGACACGTGGGCTTCCGAGAGATTTTGTACTTGTTGTTGTCTTCCGCGCTGACTCCCAGTGACAGGTTGGAATTGTTGTCCTCACCTCCATTTTCCTCATCATCTTCACAATTCTCCTCCTCTCCCACCTGAGGCGAAGGCAGCTGCGAGATACAGTCCTGTTTCAACCAACAGAGATAGTTGTTGAATTGACGCACAGCATCCTGTCGATCCAGCCACACAGTCATCTGTTGGATGTACTGCTTCCGGTTGCTCGTGCAATAATCAACCTTGGCAAAGTTGATGTGGAGACGTTCAGGCCCTTCAGAGTTGTAGCCATCTGCAGTTCTTAGAAGATGGATGGACTCGGTATAGTGAGTCGTGAAGTGGAGTTTTGGAATGGTTAAAGTCTTTCTGTAGCCCTAGTTGAACAAATACCTGCTTATGCACATGAAAGCTGGTCCATGCTTCATCCAAACGCGAAAGGGACTCCTCGGTATGTGTTTCGAAGTGGGTGTAGAAGATGAAGTCTAAAATTGCTTGTACAGCTTTGAAAACATCGCTTCGGCACTTCCTGCAATTACTCAAGGAACACCTTTTCCATCTGCTTGTACTCATTACCCGTCCACTGGGAAACCAACGAGATCCCTTCCTGAAATGGCGAAGATTGGGATGAGATGGCATCGCATGGAACCAACAATTGACCTTGTCTTCTTTTTCATTTGCGCAGGCTGTTGCCCATTTTACGGTATGATCCTTGAACATACCTTGTGCAGCTGATGCATGAAGATCCGGAGTTATGCAGGAAGATGTCGCAGTACGGGAGGTTCTTCCAGGACGGGTCATCGCTTGACCCAGCGTCCTCAAAACCCGCAGGTTCAAATCCACTGGACTGAAGTGTTTTGTGGATCATCGACATGTCTGACTGGATCTCAAAGAAACGGCAATTCAATTGGCTGGCCTCATTTGTCAGGTCTCACAAGACATCTTGGGCAATGGCTTTGCCGGCAGCATGCAACGACATTGTTCTGGGTGGTCCGCAATGTACGCCGCTATCACTGGATACACTTTGCGGACACAGCCATCGGCACAGACCATCTCCACCCCTCTTTTCTGCTTGATAAGGGGTGCTAGAAGAGAGCGCATGCAGTCATGGAAGAGCTGATAGACGGATGACGAGCGTTTGGCCTTGGAGAAACACTCCATCTTTGATACCGGGAGGTAACCTATCAAGACTGTGGCGTGAGACAAGGGAGATCTTCGCACAGCTTTTGAGATGTTCCCAATGCTAAGTTAAACAGGCCATGCAGATTTATTGCTGCTAAATTTGATAGCTGCGTCTTATCGGACGCGAGGATTACTGGGACCAATGTTGCCCCTTCTCAAGCAGTTTCTATACAGCCACCGTGAGTTTTCTCATTGTCTTTTGTCCACCTATGCTGCGCCTTACCTGAACTTTCTCCCACCATGCCCCACTCCACATCTTGCTCAATATCAGCTTCTTCAGCACTCATCCTCATAACAACGTTCAGGTGCGTATTGGAGGTGCTCTCTGAACATCGGGTTGGATAAGATCTCACGAATGCACTCTATAGGGTCCCGCTTCCATAGCTCAAATACCTCCACACGTTCTCTCCCTTCCTCATCACGCTTATCGCTACAGCTTTGAAGATCTCGCACTGCATCCAGGACCGCGAGGAAGACAATTGATTTTGTCGAGAAAGCTTCGCTTGTCTTTAACAAGAGTGACATCTGGTTTGTGTCTATGACTCCTTATGAGACAATTCCGCGGCAAGGTAATAGGACTACTCACCATCCAAGCTTTAGTACCTGTCGATCTTGGCCTGACTCAGACCGCTACTCATCAGCCACTGCGCCAACCCCCACTCCTCTTCACTTGCAAACGCGCCCACAGCCCATTCTGTTCAAGCCCTCCTCTTCTTGCATCTGGTGTATCCTTTCAAAGAGGTTCAGCCTTGACCGAACGAT
>JABYQR010000671.1:0-12752 GCA_022592445.1 Cytidiella melzeri | reverse complement strand
TGATCAGCGCAATGGAAAGACGAGCCATTGATCTGACACCTACTTCTCGGCTGCAATTCGTTGTTTTTGTCTCGGCCTTTTCCATTTCAAGATGGCAGCCGCGGATGCTATCTGGCGAATATTAGTCTCTCCGGATTCAGCAAGAAAAGACACGTCTAGTTTTATGGCTTTTGTCACTAAGTTACGACCAGCAAGCTCGGGAAAACTCACAATAATGCGTCGTTCCGTGAGCAACACGAACTCATTGGTCATGTGGGGGAAGTGCTTCGTTTGGATGCATGGCTATGAAGCACGACGTTACGGCTATCTGACCTTGGAAAATGGGCAGAGGGAAACCGACTCTTGAAGCCATAGATAAGTGCCGCGCAACTTGTGACCCAGTACGTGGAAGGGAAGGCACAAATCTATACCAGATGAAGAACAGATCAGCGGCGCAACGCGATAAGCAGCACGAAAACACCATGCGAACTCATCATTACTTACTGCTATATGAGGAGCTAGCGATAGTATGAATGCAGGCGATATCGGCCGTCTCGAGACAATGTTCCCACCGTGGATCCAGATTTTCCGCGCTGTGGGCAAGCATAAGTATGCGAACCGAATGCTACTGTTTATGCATCAGCTGTATAATGTGTACCCAGTCGGATTGAGGTAAGTACTCCTGGTAATCAAAGGCGAGGTCACAATGCTTACCGTCATGAACTAGACGTGCCGTCCGGTACAATATGCTCGTTAATCCGACTGGGCGCGCCCATCATTTCCGCGCGGTAGATTGGGTGGTCGAGCTGCTGAACCTGTTTATCAAGGAGATGTATGGCGGTGAAGGGTCAAATTACACCACAAACCGTATTCTGGACGAATCGGCGCTGGTATTGATTTACCGAAACTGTCACCGCGTGTTCGAACAGAACTTCCTGCTTTCTGGTCTTAGCTATGCACACGGCACGAAAAACATGACTGCAACTTTCAATGACGTTCAGCAATATATACAAGGTCTGGAAGAGAGTCCGAACAAATACCGCGCAGGACGAGAAGCAAAATATGAAATTCCCAACGCACTAGATCGCGGTGCAGCGATTATTACCGCGGAATCCGCAGTAGTACGTGACGATGAACCCATGGTAGATGATGATGAGCAGCAGATGTGGGGCGAGATTGAAAAAGAAGGGGGGAGAGGAGTGGGCGACGAAGACTATTGGGGACTAACAGATGCGGTCAGCGCGCGAGATCTAGCCACGGAGGGAGCACTATAATCAACCTACGCGTTTGAAGCGTTCTCTTTGTTTGTACCCATCGTACTTGCACTAGTTTGTCCTTTCATAGGGCACTCGATACTCCGTCCTATGTAGAGCTTGCATAGTTAGTAGTTGTTCGCTCGTGAGCACAGTAAATGACTTACGGGTGTGCCCCTGCTGTTTGCATGCTCCGCATGTCATAGTCTTCTTCGCTCCTGCCTGTAAGTTGCGATTGATACTTGCATCGAGTGGCGTAGTAAGCTGGCGTTGATGTAGTGGCGTAACAGCGTAGAGGTCAGTGATAGGGTAATGTCTACTGATGCGTAAGCTGATGAAGTGGTTTCGAATCTTTACAGGCAGCGTACCTTTGCAGTAATTCGAGCACACTTCCGGCATACTCCTGCGCTCTTCGCCACTTCGGAGCCTCTCTCTGTATATCCTCCACCGACCCGATCTTCTTCGACCGTGCACAAGATGCGATGCGCTCGAGATCTTCGTCGCTCATTATCTCGGTTGGCCCTAAGTTGAGTGCGATGGCGTAGCCATACTGTTCTTGCATTCTTGCGCAGCGAAAGTCGTCGAGTTTCTTCCGGAGAGCGTAGTCAGATGTCGTCGCGTCAAACTTGGCCAGCCGAGACACGCGAGTAGTGACTGGTCGAACTGGAGGTGCCTCGGATGCCATGTCTGGTGGAGGAGGAATGAAGCGAGTGAAAATATCGCTGGGATGGTCGGATTTGGCGTTGCATAGATCGCAGCAGGTGGTAGACATGATCAAGTTGCAGCGGCCACATCCGGCGGGAATTCCAGGGGCACAGCGAGAATGATCGGGCACTGTTTAGGTAAGTACGACACACGAGATGTGAGTTATTGAGCGCTACGTACATCTTCTATCGTTCTGGTAGTAAGCAGCGATGGGAACTCGGTGGCAATTGAAGGGACGTGTTGCAGCGTTGATGATGTTGTCTATCTCCAGTGGGAGCTGCGCTGTATTGCCCGCTATTTTCTTTGTTTTACTTTGTTTTTGCTTCTGATCTGCGAGGGACTGTCGGTACTGAACCCTGAGCTCCTCATGCACAGAGAGGCTATCAATCACTGCAAGACTATTACGTTCTTCATTGTCGTCTGTGCTCGGAGGTAGTGCTGGCGAATTATCGGTGCGTGCACGTTTTCTTGATCCGGCTGCATTCAATCCTCGTTTTCGTTTCTCCGCCTCGCTTGCTCTAGCCTCTTGCGCTTTTTTCTTTGCTTCAGCAGCTAACGCAGCTTTCTCTTTCATGTCGTCGAAATGTTTACCCTCTGCAAACAGAACAGCGACTCCTTCGGTACCTGGACCACGACCGACGCGGCCGAACCGCTGCCAAAGTGTATCCATATCGCACGTCGCTCGCCATTGGCCAACAAAACCAATATCCGGTATGTCGACTCCCTAGATGTTGTGTCAGATTTGTTTTAATTTTGATGCACGCTACTCACTAATCCAAAGGAGTCTGTGCAGCCGAGGCAGCACGGGCCATCATCTCCTTTGAACTGCCGCGTGGTGAGCTCACGATACTGTTTGGTCATGTCGGAGTTGAACCACACTAGACGATTTCGGATTTCCGATGGCATCTTCGGCCATAACGACTTCACCGCATCGACCGACTCCTGAATACTGTCGAAGAAGATCAGAAACTTCGGAGTCTTGTCCCCGGACTTCCAGTTTTTTGGAACAAGAAACTCAAGATCCTTGAAGCTCTTCAGCGAGTGGCGAATTCGGTGGACACTGAGGTAAACATTCGGCCGGTCATTTGATCGCTGGATGTATTTCGTTCTATCATGGTCCATTTTGAGGGTACTCATAACGTCTTTCATAATTTGTTCAGGAAATGTGGCGGAGACGACCAGGTAAGGAACTCTCTCCACAAGCAGGTTGCGCAGGCGTCCGGCCTCAGCGTACTCCTTCCGGAACTTTCCCCAGGTACTGACACAGTGCGCTTCGTCCCAAACAACACTGATGATATGTGAGACAAAGTCGCCGTCCTTCCAGAGCTTCTCAAATTTTCCGCCTCGGGCTAGCGCTATCTCCGGGTTCACAATAATGACGCGATATTTCCTCGCGAGGATGTTCTATGTAAGTGATGAAAGCGTGTCATATTATCTCGACATTAATTATGACATACCTGCATGACCTCCGATGACATATTCTGCGTGTCGATGGCTATCGCGCTGATTCCTTTAGCCTCCAATTGGTCCCTGTTCTGAGCGCCAAGAATATTCAGAGGGGTGATAACAATTTGAATACCTTCCGGGCAAAATAGCAGGGGCAGCCAGAATGTGAGTGTTTTGCCAGACCCTGTACCTGATACCGCGACAACATCCTTGGTACCATCGAGGATAGCCTGGTCCAGCTCTGCCTGCCAAAGACACGGCCGGCAGCCAAAAAAACCTTCGCCTTTTCGTCGAATGACTTCAAGACTGGGAATTTCCGGACACAGCTTTCTTGCACGCGACGGACGCAACATTGAGGTGCACTAAAAAAAGTCGCGTCGCGTTCATTTTTATTGAGGACCGAGCAGCAGCTTACGCCGGTGATGCACGGCGGTGATGCAGCTGTAAAAGGAAGAATTTGAGCGTTTACGATTCCGGTGCCCGCTGTTTACTTGTGTTTGGTGCCAGCCGTCCTATCGAGCGTATGAGGATTAAGGTTGAAAATATTGATGCATTTCTTTTTTTGGTAATATTATTATATAATCACGTCAATTAGTAAGCTTAGGAACATTGATGCATGTCTATATCTGGTATATGTCATAAAACAATTATTTATGTATCAGTATCGGTCAACTTCCTCGAGACAAGTCCTCTTACGCTCGAGAGGGCGGCTGGGTAGGAGCCTGGATTAGGTTCTCAATCAACTGTATAGTCTGGGAATCTCTGTGTAGCATGAGTCACACCAGCAAGGTGCTCACTCAACAACATTTTCATGGAGTGTATGGTGGCAGGCTGTCAGATGTAGTACGAGGATAAGGTTTGGCTTCTTCCCCAGATTTCTTTGCCTTATTCTCATTCTCCTCCCGCTCCCTTTCTGCCTGCTCCCTTTCTGCCTGCTCCTTTGCCTTGTTCTTTGCTCTCTCTTCCCTAATCACTGCTGTCATATACTGATCAGAGTATGCAGTGTATGATTCGCGGCCCCAAAAATCTCTATAGGTTGGTGTTGTTTTCTTTGTTGTTTTTGATGGTGTTTGTTTTGATGGTGAGCTGAAAGCTAATCCCCGTTTGGGGAGAATGGTTGAAAATGATGGATTGGAAGAGTACAGGGCTGTGCCCTGTCTCTCAGAGTTACCAGAGGAAGTGGGGTTGTCGAAACTTCTGCTGCCATATGCAACAGCAGCTACAGCTACCATATAGAACGAGCTGGTGATGATGGTGGCAAAAAAAAGTAGAGATGTTGAGAGCCGCATGATGCTGGCAGTATAAGATTGTGATGGATGTTTTGAAAGGGTCCAAATTAAGAAAGTAAGATGCTTAGCTATAAAAATTCTCTTAGTATGGTGACTCAAGCCAATTGCAACATGGACAAAATTGTACTCACTGACCAGCAATGAAGCAAGCTGCAATGGGAATTCTGGAGGGATTTGGGGGGAGGGGGGGGGCCAATGGCAAAGGATGAAATGAAAGAATTGAGACAATAACGTGGGTAACTGTAAGAACTCTCTAAGTACAGTGGCTAGCACTGAAGCAATGGCAGTCCTGAGGAATGGAGGTGTGCTAAGGTACAAGGATGGTAGGGACATTATATATCTTATGACATGTATGCAGTGCTGTGCAACAATCAAGAATACAGGGGTTGGAAGATTGTTTTGAATTGTCTTGATTACTGAAACATTGGTGCTCAGCCTATTGCTAAGAAAACTTATCCAAACTTGTTGTAAAGTACATACACTTGTGTGTGTGCATCCAGTGTAAATACACCATAATTTATTCAGCCTTCTCAGTGAGAATGGTGACATGGAGCTTTAGATAATGTGGCATACATCCTGTGTGGTTTTTACTGTTGATGCAATAATCAGTTACAGTACTCATTAGCCAATGCCCAGATTAATTTACATGCTTCAAAAATATAGGGGTTGGAAATGTCTTGTTAGAATCACTCCTGAAACTTGTTACATATGTCCCCTTGATGTCTGAACTGCCTCATCGTCATTGGGACTGTCACAGGCTGTGTTCTGGTCCGGTTGTAACTCTTGCTCAGAAATCAAGTAATGTTTGTGAAACCTTGTGGAAACCTTAGTTGCAGTGCTCACTGCTGATGCAACAAAAAACTACATGCTCCAAGGATATAGGAGCTAGAAATGTCTTGTTTGGATCAACTTTCCAAAACAATTTACATGCATCCTGTTGATGTGTGAACTGCCTCATCCTCATTGGAACTGCCACAGGCTGTGTTCTGATGGTGACTCTTGCTCAGAAATCAACTAATGTTTGTGGAACCTTGCTGAACAATCAGTTGCATTGCCCACTGCTGATGCAACAAGAAATTCATGCACCCCCAAATATAGGAGTTGGGAATGTCTTGTTACAATCAACTTCCAGAAAGTTACATCTGTCCTGTTAATGTCTGAACTGCCTCATCCTCATCAGAACTGCCACAGGCTTTGTTTTGATGGCAATTCCTGCTCATGAATTGAGTGATGTCTGTGGAAACAATCAGTTTCAGTGCTCACTGCTGATGCAACAAGAAACTTATATGCTTTGAGAATATAGGGGGTGTGAATGTCTTGTCATGATGGGCTCCTAAAATACCAGTAATTATTGCCCAGAGAGTAAATAATCTTTGTAGATTGCTTTACAAAGTTGGTAGATTGGGATACATGTCTACAATGGATTTTGGTACCCAAACAGGATGTGACACCATCTTGCCCATGTTTCAGCAAGTACTAGTGTTAGCAAGGCCCACAAGTGGCAGTTACAATTCCTGAAAATTGAACAAATTATGATCTTTTGAGCCAGATCTGTCAGTAAACTTGCTACTGGTAGCAGCTTGACTATGTCATCTTGTTGTGAATAGCTTCTTTGATGAGTAATGTATGTGAATTGGTGATTTGTCTTCACTGGAGCACACTAAAATGGTGATTTGTCTTCACTGGAGCACACAATCATTCAGGACAGAAGAGGGACTGTGCTGTATGGCTTAAAGTGCAACAACAGGTGTGAGTACAGAATTCAAACAAGTTTGTGGAGTAGACTGTAGAGATAAAGGTTGTTTTACGCATGTCTTCTTCTTAATGGTGTTGAACTACATCAAATAATCCAGATACAATTTGGGTAAACTGCAGGAGCAAGGCTACAAGTGATTATGTTACTGATAGCAAATTGAATAAGTCATATAGCCCAAAATAGTTACTTGAACCAGTGACTTTGTTACCAAAAAGAACCTTAGTAAACAACTTTACTCCTGGTAAGACTTGACAAGTAATCTGGTCATGAATATTGACTGTAGTAAAGGCATTTGCTAATGGTGACACCTTTGAGAAGCAACTTGATCTGGGATAAAGTGACTGTACTACAATAAGTTTGGTTGCCGGAAAAGCAGCCATACATTGATAAAGATAGTTACCAATGGTAGCAAGGGGCTTCATATATCTTATCATTAAACTTGTGCAGTGTTCACTGCTGATGCAACAATCACTTGAGATGCTCCTCAAAACTCACTGCTGATGCCACAAAATTACTTGCTTCAAAAATGAAGGGCTTGAGGGTGTCTCATGAGATAAACTCCCAGAACATGTTACATGTGTCCGGCTGATGTCTGAACTGCCTCATCCCCACTGAAACTGCCACAGGCTGTGTTCTGATTGTAACTTCTGCTTAATGAGAAACTAGTGGTTGTGAAACTTTGTGGAAGAGTCAGATGCAGTGCTCACTGCTGATGCAAACATGTTCTGTTGATGTCTGAACTGCCTCACCCCCATTGGAACTGCCACAGGCTGTGTTCTGATTGTAACTCTTGTTTAGAAGGCAACTAGTGGCTGTGAAACTTTGTTGAACAATCTCAGATGCAGTGCTTGCTGCTGATGCAACCACATCCCGTTGATGTCTGAACAGTGTCACAGATTTTCAATGTTTCTACAAGACTTGCCTTACCAGGCAACGGTATTATTGGGAATATTTAAGCGCTTATCAGGCACTTATCCAGCGCTTATCCGGCATCTATTTAGGCGCTTATCAGGCGCTTATTCCGGCACTTATTCTCAGTGCCTATCAATTGATGCGCTGATGCGCTCCTTTCCTTATATGTGTATCACATGATAGAACTCTCTGGAACCTCGTGGAACATGCTGGAACTATGATGTCATAGTTGGCTTAGAACAAGTAGAATAAGTCTAGCCTTGGGACTGGGTCATGGGGTCAGGTCATGGGGACAATTGCTATTGGTTGATTATTGAAGTGGCACCACTAGGGCATAGGGCATGCTTAGTAAGGTAGATTACTTCGCTTACTCATGTAGGTATTAGGAGTCTTAGGGTAGTACCTGGGGTCCTCCCCTTCATGTATATATAGAGGCACTCCTGAGGGCATATCCCCTCAGTCTTATCCACTCTGTTGATAAAGGACTACTCTGTACTCTCCAGTACTTCCCTCACCACAACTCCTACTCTCTATCTCATTATCTCCCCCTCAAGTTTAACACTTATCTGGTGAGTAGTAACCTTAACTGTTACAAACAGCCTTGTCCCCATTGAAACTGCCACAGGCTTTGTTCTGATTGTAACTCTTGTTTAGAAGGCAACTAGTGGCTGTGAAACTTTGTAGTACAATCTCAGATGCAGTGCTTGCTGCTGATGCAACCACATTCCGTTGATGTCTGAACAGCCTTGTCCCCATTGAAACTGCTATAGGCTGTGTTCTGATTGTAACTCCTGCTCAGAAAGCAACTAGTGGCTTCAAAGCTTTGTGGAACAATCTCAGATGCAGTGTCACAAACATACTAGCGTTAGCAAGGCCGGCAAGCGGCAAGTACAATTCCTGAGGATTGAATGAAATTCTACTATTTAAGCAAGATTTGTAAGTAAACTTGGTGCTGGTAGAAGCCTGAACAAGTAATTTTGTTGGGAATAGCTTTTCCATGAGTAATGTATAGTAAGTTGGCGGTTTGTCTTCACTGGAGCACACAATAATTCATGAAAAAAGAGGGACTATGCTGTATCGTTTGAAGTGCAACAATGGGTGTGAGTACAGAATTGAAACAAGTTTGTGGAGTAGAGCATGGAGATGAAGATTGTTTGACATGTGTCTTCTTCTTAATGGTGTTGAACTATGTTCAATAGTCTAGATACAATTTGGTAAACTGCAGGAGCAGAGCTACAAGTGATTTTGTTGTTGATAGCACATTGAATAAATCATATAGCATGAAATAGTTAATTGCACCTGTGACTTTGTTGTCACAAAGAACCTCAGTAAACAATTCTGTGCTTGCTAAGGAATTTACCAAGCCATCTGGTCATCAATATTGGCTGTATTACAGGCATTTGCTATTGGTGACACCTTTGATAGGCAACTTGATCTGGGATAAAGTGACTGTACTACAATTGATAAATTTGGTTGCGGAAACAGGAGCCATACATTGATGAAGGTAGTCACCAATGGTAGCAAGGAGCTCCATCTATCTTGTCATTAATATTGTGCAGTGTTCACTGCTGATCCCAGAAAATTACTTGCTTCAAGAATGAAGGGCTTGAGGGTGTCTCATTGGAGCAATTGCTGGAACATGTTACATGTGTCCTGTTGATGTCTGCACTGCCTCACTCTTATCGGAGCTGCCACAGGCTGGGTTCTGATTGTGACTCCTGCTTATAGAGCAACTAGTGGTTGTTAAACTGTGTGGAAGAATCAAAGGCAGTGCTCTATGGTGATGCAACCATGTCCTGTTGATGTCTGAACTGCATCAGCCCACTGGAACTGCCACAGGCTGTGTTGTAATTGTAACTCCTGCTTATAGAGTAACTGGTGGTTGTGAAACTGTATGGAAGAATCAAAAGCAGTGCTCTATGCTGATGCAAGCACGTCCTGTTTACGTTTGAACTGCCTCAGCCCTATCAGAACCAACACAGGCTATGTTCTGATTGTAACCATTCCTGAGAGAGCAACTGATGGTTGTGAAACTTTGTGGAACAATCTGATGCAGTGGTCACTGCTGAGGCAACCAGGGTCTGAGCTGCATCACCATGTCCTGTTCATGTTTGAACTGCCTCAGCCCTATCAGAACCAACACAGGCTATTTTCTGATTGTAACCCCTCCTGAGAGAGCAACTAATGGTTGTGAAACTTTGTGGAACAATCCGATGCAGTGCTTGCTGCTGATGCAACCAGGGTCTGAGCTGCATCACCCCTATTGGAACTGCCACAGACTGTGTTCTGATTGTAACTCCTGCTTGGGGAGAAGTGTTTGTGAAACCTTGTGACCAATTGAATGCAGTGCTTGCTGCCAACGCAACCATGCACTGTTGATGTCTGAACTGCCTCACCCCCATTGGAACTGCCACAGTTGTAACTCTTCCTTAGAAAGTAGTGGTTGTGAAACTTAGTGGACTGATTGAATGCAGCGCTGGCTGCTGATAAAACCACATCTGGCTGATATCTGCCCTACCTCACCCCCATCAGAGCTGTCAAAGGCTGTGTTCTGAATGTATCTCCTACTTGTGGAGAAACTGGTGGTTGTGAAACTGTATGGAAGAATCAAAGGCAGTGCTCTATGCTGATGCAACCACGTCCTGTTGATGTCTCAACTGTATCAGCCCCACTAGAACTGCCACAGGCTGTGTTCTGACTGTAACTCCTGCTTATAGAGTAACTGGTGGTTGTTTAACTGAGAAGAATCAAAAGCAGTGCTCTATGCTGATGCAACCACGTCCTGTTCATGTTTGAACTGCCTCAGCCCCATCAGAACCACCACAGGCTATGTTCTGATTGTAACCCCTCCTGAGAGAGCAATTAATGGTTGTGAAACTTTGTGGAACAATCCCATGCAGTGCCTGCTGCTGATGCAACCATGTCCTGTTGATGTCTGAACTGCCTCACACCCATTGGAACTGCCACAGGCTGTGTTCTGATTGTAACTCCTGCTTAGAGAGCAACTAACAGTTGTGAAACTTTGTGGAACAATCAGATACAGTACTCACTTCTAATGCAGCCAAAAATTTACATTGTCCAAGAATGTAGGGGTTGTGAATTTGTAGTTAGCTTCCAAAGTACTAGTAATTCTTGCTCAGAGGCACTACTATGTGTGGCATGTCTTCTAATTGTATTCCTTGTTCAAAGAGCAAGCAATGTCTGTAGATTGCTGCACATGTACCTGATCAGAATCTGACATCATTTGCCAGCAGGAGTGAAGTTTGAATCTGAGACTGAATGACTTTTTTCAGTAGACTGGCCATAACTTGCTCAATTCCACTTCAATTGACAGGGTGTTTGTACCAGGATGTTGCCACAAGATAGGGCTATCCAATGGTGCAATATTGTACAGATTTGTACCCATATGCAGTCTGTAAAAATCAAAAACTGCATTTTGATTGCAAAATTGATCTGATACAAAGTTATAAAGGGCTGATAACAAGGCCAATGTGATGCCATCAGCTGTATTCGTTGTTTTGTTATTGACACTGTTACTGTCTGTATTCTGCCATCAAATTCCCACACTTTGGGGGACAAAAAGGTCACATCTGAAAAGGCATCAATGTGCTGGAGCACACTGGAACAATTCTTCTTCATTCTTCAGGAATTGTAACACACTTTTTTTTCTTTTCCTTTTATTTTTCTTATCTTATCTTATTGATGGCACATGGCTCCTGCATGTGATAAAGTACATGTGACATACTGGTCACATGATCATAGAAGGTGCTAGAACATTGTAGAACATTGCACCATAGCACGCCATATGTTTCCACGGCAGCGTTAGGAGTACAGACCCAGTACCAGGGGTCCTTGTCTGAGATCTATATAAATTTACCCTGTAGCTCCCTAAAGACCTCAGATTCTACCTCCTGGTCTTTAGGTGACGTTCACCTTGTACTAGTCTCATCACTGTACTAATATATCCTGGTCTTTAGCTCATTATCAGCTGCTCCCTCATTGTCGTCTCTCCCCCTTTCCTCATCATCATTCCCCTTGCCGTTATCGTCCACACGAGTTTGCTCGTCGTTCCTCCCTCCTCATCGTCACTTCCTTGGTCTTCATAGAGTTTGGTTGTGTTCTTGACATGCAGTACTTGCTGCTGATGCAACCATAAATTTACATTGTCCAAAATGGTAGGGGTTGAGAATGTTTTGTCAGCTTCCAAACTACTGGTAATTCTTGCTCAGAGCCAATAATGTTTGTGGAATGTCTTCTGTTTGTATTCCTTGCTCAGAGAGCAAGCAATAGGGGAGTTCAAAGTGGGCTGCTTTTTTGTGATTCTAGGTCTGATCAATGCTTGGTTTTCTTTGCCATTATATCAGTTAATCAGCCTGTTGATTGTGGCACACTCTGAACAGCCCCACTAACACCAATGTGGTTATGGCTGATTTGTCACTGCAAGGATCAGCAGCGTACTTGTAGTCCATCTAGGATGCAAGTTAACTTACCATCAACAGCTTCTGCGAGAAGATTCCTTGGTAAGTAGAAGATTGCCTATTAGAATGTACCTATGTAGCTTTCATGTACTTTATGTTCATTTAGGTACATATCTGGCTGGCAGATGGACCAAATCAGAAATGGGCCGGAGGACAGTGGGGTGAACATAAGAGTATACAAATATATTTGTTATCTGGTAAGTTATATTTGTTAAGGGTAAGTACAGGGAGAGCAAGAATCAGGGCTTGATTCTTGCTCTTCCTGTACTTACTGATAACAAAATTGCTTA
Organism: Cytidiella melzeri; assembly: GCA_022592445.1. Lineage (NCBI taxonomy): Eukaryota > Fungi > Basidiomycota > Agaricomycetes > Polyporales > Irpicaceae > Cytidiella > Cytidiella melzeri. Next base: position 644 of record JABYQR010000671.1, on the reverse strand, counting down.
TCATGTAACAAAATTTGTATAACACTTTGTTAAATACATCTCCTGCCGTCTTCTGTCTGTCATCTCTAGGCTCTGACCCCCACTCTACCATGGTTATCTGCCATTACCTAGTACAATTCAATATTACCTTAAACAAGGTACATACACAAAAATATGTAGACACATCTGGACATGTGTGTTCTTTTGTGCTACAAAGAGGTTTGATACAGAAACCATAGTCAGTAAGCTGTCACGGAGACAGAGCTCAACGCAGCAACTAGGGACACAATGTGGACGTTTACAACGAGGTGGTGGCAGGCGTATAGCACAATGCTCTCACCAACTATAGACCTTATTCAGGTAGCTAGCCCAGTAAAGACCAAGAGGTTGAGATGGGGGGCTAAGAGCGTACATGCAGCTGCTTATATAGACTTCAGGGACCTGCGCACAGACCATGTTGAGGGCAGGCTTTGCAAGAAGCCGTGTGAACAAAGAACAAAAGAACTACCTAAAGGAGAACAATAGCTATTGTCTAGACCTTGCCAAGAACTCTACTCGTGAGAGAATCTATCTAAAAGGAGACCAACTATTGTATTCCATTCCCACACCTGTGAGAACACTCTACCATAAAATGAACAATAGCAAAAGAACAATAGGAGTCTATG
>JABYQR010000670.1:0-12763 GCA_022592445.1 Cytidiella melzeri | reverse complement strand
CTGCCGGGTCTCCGCACCTAGCCAATTTCCGGGCGTATCAGCGCGTTGTCTAGTGCGTAAGGACACACGCCCCCATTTTTCTAAGAACCTCCCTGCCACTGAGCCTCAGCTCAAGAGGTCTCTTCCACCATCTTTCCTTGACGCTCTTGCTGAAAAGCGCAAGAGTGGTCAACCTCATCGCTGGTCTGACAAAGACCTGGTCACCGCCGCAAAGTGCATGTCCAAGAAGCCGCCTGTCCAAAGGCATCACCCTTACCGTCCCCTCATACGAGGAAAATCGCCATCTCCGTGCCTCTGCACGAGCATACGGAGAACAAGCAGCCGAGGAGCGTGACCGCATCTTAGCTGAGCAACAGACCCACAAGCTCACCTTTGCAGAGCGACTAGCAAAGCTCCCTGCACCAACTCCGCCCCCGCTGCACCAAAACCGGTGTTGATCGACTTTAGAAAGTTGTCACCGGTTGATCTCGTAGGCATCTTCAGGCCAAAACTTACCGCCGTCCGCACTTGCTTGCAAGCTCTCACAGAGCTTGAAGAACTCCTGAACCGCGCCAACCCCGACCACCGTCGCGCCCTGCTCCACCTCGTCAACAAGGTTAATTGTTTCCTCAACCGAGTCAACGATCTTGCACCCGTCACAGCAGACCGCAAGTGGCAGCTCCTAGACTGGGGTTGCAAAGCAATTGGGAAAGTTTCTTTCAAGCAGCTTCGTAAAAACTACGATAGAGTTCTAGCACAACTTAACGTAGTCAATAGTGATAGCTACTTTGAGTGGATCTAGACAGTCCACAAGTTTTTTGCCCACCACGTCTTGCGAAAATTATATACACTTCTTCGATTCGAGCACGGTCACAGACGACCACTTCTGCGAAGGCATATTCTACGAGTGTGACAAACAACCGTGCCCAAATCGGTACACTCAGGCAGACCCAACAGAAGCGGTCAACAGCGAATACTACTCTGAGCACCACCAGACTCCAACAAAGACAATCTCCGTCTCCTCACCAACGAAGACATGGACCAAAACGCTGCACCCGAGGCCGCCCCAGCTGCCAACCTAAGTGCCCAGGATATCCTAAACATGTTCGGCATTCTGACGCAAAGAATGGTGGATCTCACCAATCAGGTGGCTGCCTTGACAGCTGCTCAGGCACCAGCCATCGCCGCAGCAACGCACACGTCCCAGAACGGAGTATTGTCGAGAAGCCGGTCTCTTTTAAGGGAAAGACGTCGTCGGAAGCAAGGCTTTTCCGGCATGCTTTCATTGTCTGGGCCCAGAACCAGGGCAAGGGTTTTTCCAGCAGGACGCGCAAGGCCAGGTCCGGGTGGACAACAATGGCGCGAGGATCTTTGATCCTCACAAACTCATCACCAGCGCCCTGTTGTTCATGCAGGACGACGCTGCTGACTGGGCTTGCCCTCATATTGAGGAGCTGGCCAGTAGCAAACCAGCTTTTGGCAACAGCTGGGATACGTTCATCGAGGCTTTCAAAGCCAAATTTGAGCCAATAGATGCTGTCATGGAGGCTAAGACAAAATAGCCAACATGAAGCAAGGCAACAAGACTTTGCCGCCCTCATCTCCAGTTTGAGACCTGGGCCCCTCGCACTGGCTGGAGCCAGCAGGACCTCTTCGATCGTCTCAAGTCGAGCTTGAGCACCGAGTACTTGCAATGCGTCTCGTATTTTAAACTCGCGCGCTACCTACGACGCTCTCAAGGACCAGTGCAAGGCAGTCGACGCTCAGCTTGCCATTGCAAACAGCACGGCAAGGTCATGGTGGACAGTTCCTCGGGACACGCAAGTCCCACTAGCAAGCGTTCCGCGATCCTAATGCGATGGAGATCAACGCGTCTTGCTTCTCTGCCTCGTTCGACTCGCTCTTTGTGGGTCTGGGCAAGCAGGAGATATTCCAGAAATGGAAGAAGGAGATGAGCAAGCGCTGCTCGGTTTGTGGATCCGAGAACCACAAGAAAAGGGACTCGAAGCACCCTGATGACCCGGTTTGCAACCACTGCGGTGGTACCGGTCACTGGGGGGCAGTTTGCCTGAAACGGCTCCAAGGGTCCCTAAGGGACAAAAGGTTGCCGCTACCTCGTCGACATCGTCGACTACTACTGCAGCCAAGCAAGACGCGTCCAACGACAAGGATGCTAAGATTGCTGCGCTCAAGGACATGCTTGACATCCAGAAGAAGCAAATGGATGAGATGGCAGCAAAAATCAATGCGGTTTTTTGAAACGGACTCGTGACACAGCCGCAGCTGCGAGTCCCCCTGATACCCTGTCCTTGTCTCCTTTGTCGTCTACCTTGTCTTCTGCCTCGTGTACTATAGCAACTCCGTGCCCGTCGTCTGTTATCTCTTCATGTACTATCTCGTCGCGAGATTGGTTATCTTCTCATTTCCGTGTACATGTACTAGTCAAAGGTCTCAATAGAAGCATCCGTGTTCCTGCTATGATTGATTCAGGAGCCACAGCTTTTTTCATCAGTCACCAGTTCGTCAAGAAGCATAAGATTATTCAGCACCCGCTCGAAAGGGTTATCTCATTGCATAACATTGACGGAACTAAGAATAAAGCTGGCGGATTAACGCACTTCGTTCGCCTTACACTCACAGTCGGAGATCACACTGAAAAGGCAGAGTTTCTCGTCACGGACTTAGGTCCAGAAGACGTCATTCTTGGGCTACCATGGCTCAAGCGCGTAAACCCTACTGTCAACTGGGAAAAAGGAGAAATGACAATTCCGAGCGGCTCGGAAGAATCTCCTAACGAACCTTTCCAGAAGGTTGACGGTAATCGCAAAGAACGAGGCAGTGGGTTAAAGCTGGTATCATCCAAGACACCACTGACGAGTCTGGTGTATGGCCGGTTCACCTACTCTACTAAGCTTGCCGCCGAAGCAAACAAAGCTAAAGCTCAGCGCTCCTTCGAAGACATTGTTCCATCAGAGTATCACAGACACCTAAAGTCTTCTCTGAGGAAGAGTCTAATCGGCTACCCCAGCATCAGCCCTGGGACCATTCGATTGATCTCAAACCAGACGCTCCTGAGACCATCAAATCGAAAGTTTATCCTATGCCCCTGAACGAACAAGCCGAGCTTGACAAGTTCATTCAGGAGAACCTAGCAAAAGGTTACATCACGCCTTCTAAGTCTCCAATGGCTTCTCCGGCTTTTTCATCAAAAAGAAGGACAACAAACTCCGACTTATTCAGGCTACCGCAAACTCAACGACATCACTGTAAAGAATCGTTACCCACTACCGCTTGCTACCACATTATCAACAAGCTCAAGGGTGCAAAGATCTTCACCAAGTTCGATGTTCGTTGGGGATATCACAATGTCCGCATCAAAGAAGGAGACAAGTACAAAGCGGCTTTGTTACCAACCAGGACTTTTCAAACCTAAAGTCATGTTCTTGGTCTCATGAACTCACCCGCTACCTTCCAAGCTCTGATGGACAACATCTTCGCCGACCTCATTGCCGAGGGCAAGGTGGCTGTCTATCTAGATGATATCTTGATCTGGAGCAACAACCTGACAGAGCACCGCAAGGTTGTACACAAAGTCCTTGAGCGACTTCAACAGCACGACCTCTACCTTGGCCGGAAAAGTGCGAGTTTGAGAAATCTGAGATCAAGTACCTTGGGTTGATCATTTGCACCGGCGAAGTAGCTATGGACCCTGTCAAAGTCCAAGCAGTTTCTATGTGGCCCACACCCAAGAATCTCAAAGAAGTTAGAGGGTTCATTGGGTCTGCCAACTTCTACCGCCACTTCATTCAGGACTTCTCAAAGCACGCACGGCCTTTACACGACCTGACTAAGAAGGACGTACCCTTCGTCTGGGGTCCAGCACAAGAGACTGCCTTCACGTTACTAAAGAAGGCCTTTACCACAAAGCCTATCTTGGCAGTCTGGGACCCTGAACTCCCTACACGTCTAGAAGTCGATGCTTCGGGCTATGCGACCGGTGGAATCATCTCCCAGAAATCAAAGGAAGATGGATTCTACCACCCTATCGCCTACCGGTCCGCATTCATGACTGAAGCAGAGCGTAACTACGAAATCTTTGATCGGGAGATGTTAGCCATCACCGAGGCTCTCAAAGATTGGCGCCACTACCTTGAGGGGCTCAAGGAACCGTTTGAGATCTGGACAGATCACGTGAACCTGCAGTACTGGAAAACTGCGCAGCACCTCACTCGACGTCAAGCACGTTGGTCACTACTCTTGGCTGACTTCGACTTTGTGTTGGTACACAAGCCTGGCAGTACCATGATACACGCTGATCCCCTTTCTCGTCTTCACTCCCACGCTGTCACGGACGAAGAAGACAACAAGGATCAGGTGGTACTAAAACCGGAACACTTCCGGATCCTCGCTACCAGTGCACTTGCCACTGCTTCTCCACTCGAATCAAAGATCCGAGAATGCACGGAGCAAGAAGCAGAAGTTGCACAAGCTCTAGCTACACTTCGAAAGAAGGGTCCTCAAAAACCTGTCGGCGGTTTACTCGAATGGGAAGAAAATGACGGACTCATCTACTACAAGGGAAAACTCTACATCCCTAACAACAAAGAGCTCCGTCACGAAATTGTCAAATCTTGCCATGACACACCCGCGGCTGGTCATCCGGGCAAACACGGCACCATAGAGCTAGTCTCACGACACTATTGGTGGCCAAAGATGAATGCCTTCGTCGATACTTACGTACTAGGTTGTGATTGCTGTCAACGCTACAAGTCAGCTCCACACCCTAAAGCAGTACTACAACCTCAGGAAACTCCGGCCGGACCTTGGGAACATGTCGGAGTAGATCTCATCACTCAGCTGCCACCCTCTAAGGGATTTGATTCGATCGCAGTCTACGTCGACCATTACTCCGATCAAACGCACATCATCCCTACTACCACTAGGGTTAACGCTGAGGGGATTGCCGATCTACACTACAAAGAAGTATTCCGACTTCACGGCATTCCCAAGAAGGTGTTCTCTGACCGAGGACCCCAGTTTGCAGCGCGCTTCATGAGTGCGCTCTATCACCGCCTAGGCATAGAGACTGGTTTTACGACTGCCTATCATCCGCAAGGAAATGGCAAGGTCGAACGCAAAAACCAGGATATCAAACAGTATCTGCGTCTATTCTGTCAACAACGACAAGACAACTGGGTCGATCATCTACCGGCGGCTGAGTTTGCACTCAACTCGCGAGTACATGCAGGTAACTCCCAAACACCGTTTGAAGTCATCTACGGATATTGCCCCGACTTCACTATACCAGTTGGCAAGCGAAGCAATATCCCTTCACTTGATGAGCACCTTGATAATATGGCTCGAGTACGAAAGGAGACCAAAGCAGCTCTTCGTCTAAGCAAAGAAAAGATGATGCAACTCTACGAGTCTGAGAAGCATTCTCCACGCGTTTTCCAAGTAGGGGACATGGTCTGGCCAAACGCTAAGAACATCCAGATCCACCAGGCTACCCCTAAACTCAGTCCTTGACAACTCGGCCCGTACAAGGTCATCGAACACATTGGCAATCTCGATTACAAACTCGATCTACCCAGCTATCTCCGAATTCACCCCGTCTTCCACATCAACCGTCTAAGTCCCTGGCACAACAACGGCAAAGACGTACCTCCACCTCCTGATCCTATCATCATAGAAGGAGAAGAGCAGTACGTTGTCGAGAAAGTGCTAGACAGCAGGCTACACGGACGATGGAAGAAGCTACAATTCCTAGTCAAATGGGAAGGGTATTCAGACGGACACAATAGCTGGGAACCAGTAGAAAACCTCGAGAATAGTCAAGAAGCGATTGACAACTTGTACACAGCAAACCCCGGAGCGCCCCGGGTCATCAAAGCTTCACTCTTCGCGGATCTCCGCTCGCACTTTTGGGAATTCAATACCCAGACCGACCCCGCTTTCCTTCGCACGATCTATCCATCTACATACGATCTTAGCTGGGATGATGGCAAACACATCGGTCTGGATATCTCAAGAACATCACACTGACGGGTAACGTCGAGTCAACGACACCAGAAGGGAAGAAACTTCCTAGCATCCTTCTGACTAGACAATCGGGGCAATTCTGCTGAATCCCTGTAGACGGGTAGAAGACCTCTATCACCACAGCACAGTGATGCTTCGCGAGGACGCTCGATTTTAGAAGGGGGCTAATGTCATGGATGGCCCGACTAGCCCTTAATTTTCGCAATTTACCTCTTGTTTTTATCTGTAAAACTCCGGCGACAACCCAGTTTCAATTCTCTCTGCATAAACTCCTTTGCACGTCTATTAAGCGCCCGTATCACGTGGCTTAGACGCTCCACACGGTCACATTACTTGCTACTACGTCACACTGGCATGTGACTTAGCTCAAGTAAGACCACATGGCTACAAGCACATGGCTCAGCCCATAGCTAGGGTTTGACGTCATAGATACTGTCCACATGGGCTCCTTATTGTTCTTTCCCTATTGTTCTCTTTATGGAAGGATGTTCTCACAGGTGTGGGAATGGAATACAATAGTTGGTCTCCTTTTAGATAGATTCTCTCACAGGTAGAGTTCTTGGTAAGGTGTAGACAATAGCTATTGTTCTCCTTTAGGTAGTTCTTTTGTTCTTCGTTCACATGGCTTCTTGCAAAGCCTGCCCTTAACATGGTCTGTGCGCAGGTCCCTGAAGTCTATATAAGCAGCTGCATGTACGCTCCTAGCCCCCATCTCGACCTCTTGGTCTTTACTGGGCTAGGTAAGCAACACCCCTCTTGTACTACATAGCGAGTAGTATCAATACTAACTTGGTCTTTACTGGGCTAGATAACTTGTATAAAGTCTGATAGCTGGTGAGAGCACTGTGCTACACGCCTGCCACCACCTCCTCGTCGATATCCACTTCGTGTCCCTGTCTGTCATGTCGAGCCTTGTCTCCGTGTCACCAGGAGTAGGTACGTTCAACCTCCTCACAGCTGGTCTTGAATACAGTCCTCGCCCAAGCGTGCTGCGTGTTGTGGTCTGGGAAGGCAGATTCAGTTAAAATCTTCAGCTGGTAACGAATGATTGATCGCGCGATTATTGTTGCCGTGATACCGGTATAGTTGCTTTCTTTTGGCTTACCACTGGTTGGCGCGGTACCTCCTTTGTACTCAACAGTGCTCAGAGCAAGTGGTGCTGCGTCGGACCCAGTACGTAGTTGCTTTCTAGTGGCTGCCTCTGGAGAATGCCTTGCATGACGACGGCCTCCTGTCAAAGTTTGTGACTCCATGTCATGTCCCATGCTGGGAGGTGCGCATTGGTGACGACGGCGAGAGAGCATCATTGAGTGATGAGAGGATGGCAATGAGTGACAACGTGAGAGTGATGGCGACGAGTGACAATGTGAGAGTGAGGGCGAGCGAGTACGATGGAGTGGCAATGAACGAGGACAAAAGAGCGGTGGCGTACAAGAGCAAGAGAAGGATGAAGACTGAGGACGAGAAGTTGGTGGTGAATGAGGATGCGACAGCAACAAAAAACGAGGACCAGAGAGGGACGCCGAACGCGAACAAGAGAGCGGCAACAAATGAGGCTGAGAGAGAGACGATTAACGGGGTCCCAAGAGCAACGGCGACCAACGGCGAGACGGAAACGGTGAGCGACCACGAGACTGTGATCGCGAGTGGCCTCTAGGCAGCGACTTTGAATGACAACGAGCGAGAGACTGCAACTGAAGTCAATTGCAATAGTCACGGTGCTGTGGCTGGACTTACCTCATGCTGACTGCTTCTCTCCAGAGCAGGCTCTTCGTAAGGTGTGGCAGGCGGACACGATGGCGCAACAAACGTCCGAGTCCGCACTGATTTTGGGTCTTTGGCGCAAAGTTTCAATTGCTTGACTGGTTGGGCCACGTCAACGACTCCCCTAGAGTGGAACTTGACTCCAGGTTAGGAGCCACAAACTCGACATTAGCAGCAGGATTTTTTTGTGTACGTACCTGGGACTTGTAGCTAACAATGTCGTTATCTTCCTCTTTGGGAGGCCAGCTGGCATCGTTGTCGCCGGGCTCGTTGGTGTTCTGCTCGTCATTGCTGTTGCTCGCAACGTCCTCCTGCTGTTGGTTTGCCTTAATTCCCGCACCTGTAGATGACAATCTTGTTGCTTGTTGCTGTGAGGGACCTTGTGTTTGATTGGTGAGGCGAAGATGGTAAATTGCAAGTAACAGCTGTACTTACCTTCCTTTTGAGCTCGCAGCAATGCTTTGTTCTTATTTTCAAGCTTCTTGCACAGCTCGAGAAGCTCAGCATGATCTGTGAGCGCTGCCAGTCAGCATACACTGTCCAGTCTGTGGAACAACTCACCTATATCGAGCTGCTTCTTGGTTTTTCTGCGCTCTCGTCTGAGTGCGGGGCGTGCAGGTTGTGATGGTTGTTTCTGGGCCTCCGAGCTGCGCTTCGAAGAGTGTGACTGGCCAGAGTCTAAGTCTGAGCCAGCCTGTATTGCAGGAGCTTTGCGCTTGCCGGTCATGGCTCAGAGACAAAGGATAGTGAGGAGATGACTGACGTGGCGTCGAGAAAATAGAGACGCACACGCACCCATTTACAAAAAAATTGCACGGATCACCTAAAACCATGACTACAGGTGAGAGCGTGAGGGCGGCACTTTCGCGGCTTAACTGTGCAGCTTCAAAAACTCACCTTTTATCCCCCACTCTCTGCTCCTTGATGTCTTCAGTTGGCCAACACCGATGCTTTCATTGGGCTGTATGAAACCTACTGTGCAGGGGATCAAGGCACACATTCAGCTCAGTGTTTCCTGTGAAGCGCGGGCAAGCAGGCGACAAAAAAAAGGTCATTGTTAGTCTCAACCGACAACGACAACCATTTGCCACCTACGGCCCGTCGCCGTGAAGACAACAGAGTTGATCATCTGAAGATTGTGGCGCAGCAGCGCAGAGCCTTGGGCCTTACTTCGAGCAGGAGCAAGACGAGGAGGTGGCAATGAGAGATACGAGGCTAGGCATTCCCACAAACCCATACATAGATGATCTTGACACAAGAGATGCGGGTGCATCGTTCGGTCAAGGCGGAACCTCTTCAAAGGATACACCAGATGCGAGAAGAGGAAGGCTTGAACGAGACGGGCTGTGGGCGCCGTTTGCAAGTGAAGAGGAGTGGGGGTTGGCGCAGTGGCTGATGAGTAGCGGTCTGAGTCAGGCCGAGATGACAAGTACCTAAAGCTTGGGATGGTGAGTAGTTTTATATCCTTGCCGCGGAATTTTCTCATAAGGAGTCATAGACACAAACACAGATGTCACTCTTGTTCAAAGACAAGCAAAGCTTTCTCGACAAAATCAATTGTCTTCCTCGTGGTCCTGGATAGCAGTGCAATATCTTCAAAGCAGTAGACGATAAGCGTGATGAGGAAGGGAGAGAACGTGTGGAGGTATTTGAGCTATGGAAGCGGGACCCTATAGAGTGCATTTGTGAGATCTTATCCAACCTGATGTTCAGAGAGCACCTCCAATACGCACCTGAACGTTGTTATGAGGATGAGTGACTGAAGAAGCTGATATTGAGCAAGATGTGGAGTGGGGCATGGTGGGAGAAAGTTCAGGTATGGTGCAGCGTAGGTGGACAAAAGACAATGAGAAAACTCATGGTGGCTGTATAGAAACTGCTTGAAGAAGGGGCAACATTGGTCCCAGTAATCCTCGCGTCCAATAAGACGCAGCTATCAAATTTCAGCAGCAATAAATCTGCATGGCCTGTTTACCTTAGCATTGGGAACATCTCAAAAGCTGTGCAAAGATCTCCCTCGTCTCACGCCACAGTCTTGATAGGTTACCTCCCAGTATCAAAGATGGAGTGTTTCTCGAAGGCCAAACGCTCGTCGTCTGTCTATCAGCTCTTCCATGACTGCATGCGCTCTCTTCTAGCACCCCTTATCAAGGCAGGAAAAGAGGGGTGGAGATGGTCTGCACCGATGGCTGTGTCCGCGAAGTGTATCCAGTGATAGCGGCGTACATTGCGGACCACCCAGAACAATGTCTCGTTGCATGCTGCCGGCAAAACCATTGCCCGAGATGTCTTGTGAGACCTGACAGACGAGGCCATCCAATTGAATCGCCGTGTCTTCGAGATCCAGTCAAGACATTGTTGATGATCCACGAAACGCTTCAGTCTGGTAGATACAAACCTGCGGGTTTTGAGGGCGCTGGCCTAAATGCGATTGACCCGTTCTGGAAGAACCTCCCGTACTGCGACATCTTTTCCTGCATGACACCGGATCTCCTGCATCAACTGCACAAAGGTATGTTCAAGGATCATACCGTAAAATGGGCCACAGCCTGCGCGAATGGAAAAGAAGATGAGGTCGACCGTTGGTTCCGTGCGATGCCATCCCATCCCGATCTTCGCCATTTCAAGAGAGGGATCTTGTTGGTTTCCCAGTGGACGGGTAATGAGTATAAGCAGATGGAAAAGGTGTTTCTTGGAGTGATCGCAGGAAGTGCCGAAGCGGATGTTGTCAAAGCTGTACGAGCGATAGTAGACTTCATCTTCTACGCTCAGTTCGAAACACATACCGAGGAGTCCCTTTCGCGTTTGGATGAAGCATGGACCAGCTTTCACGTCCATAAGCAGGTATTTGTTCGACTAGGGCTATGGAAAGACTTCAACGGCATTCCAAAACTCCACTCCATGACTCACTATATTGAGTCCATCCGTCTTCTAGGAACTGCAGATGGCTACAACCCGCAAGGGCCTGAACGTCTCCACATCAACTTTGCCAAGGTTGGTTATCGCGCAAGCAATCGGAAGCAGTACATCCAACAGATGACCGTGTGGCTGGATCGACAGGATGCTGTGTGTCGATTCGACAACTATCTTCGTTGGTTGAAACAGGACTGGATCTCGCAGCTGCCTTCGGCTCAGGGGGGAGAGGAGGAGAATGGTGAAGATGATGAGGACGATGGAGGTGAGGACATTGATGCTTACCTGTCACTGGGAGTCAGCGCGGCCCGAGGAGACAATAACAAGTACAAAATCTCTTGTAAGCCCACGTTTCCCAACACATCAGTGAAGACAATAGCTGACAACTTCTGTGCGCCGGACTTCGCTTGATGCCTGGGTGAGTTTGTGACAAACATGTCACAGATTTTCAATGTTTCTACAAGACCTGCCTTACCAGGCAACGGTATTATTGGGAATATTTAAGCGCTTGTCAAGCGCTTATCCAGTGCTTATCTGGCGCTTATCAGGCGCCTATTCCGGCGCTTATTCTGAGTGCCTATCAGTTGATGCGCTGATGCGCCTCCTGTCTCTGATGCGCTGATGTGTTCCTTTCCTTATCTGTGTATCACATGATAGAACTCTCTGGAACCTTGTGGAACATGCTGGAACTATGATGTCATAGTATAGAACATTCCATCAGATGATGTCATAGTTCTTAGAACCTTCTGGAAAAGTCTAGCCTTGTCTTGAAACAAGGTAGAACAAGTCTAGCCTTGGAACTGGGTCATGGGGTCAGGTCATGGGGACAATTGCTATTGGTTGATTATTGAAGTGGCACCACTAGGGCATAGGGCATGCTTAGTAAGATAGATTACTTCGCTTACTCATGTAGGTATTAGGGGTCTTAGGGTAGTACCTGGGGTCCTCCCCTCCATGTATATATAGAGGCACTCCTGAGGGCATATCCCCTCAGTCTTATCCACTCCGTTGAACTAGGACTACTCAGTACCTCACAGTACTTCGCTCACCACATCTCTTACTCTCTATCTCCATCAACTCCCCTCAGTTTATCAACTTACCTGGTGAGTAGTAACCTCAACTGTTACATTTGGATAAGACTGCCTCTACTCCCTCACGTCTTTGGACGTGCTGGAGGTTTCTTTCCCCTTTCTTCTAGGTCTTGTGCCTGTGCGTGGGCCCCTCTACAAATCCTCTAGAAATAGAGGTAGCCGGACCATAGGCTCTAAGTGGTAGTCATGTCTAGGCTTTGCCTTGATGTGCACAACTTGAATCACCCTCTCGCCCGACGCTCCTAGAGCTGATCAGAGCAGGGGTTGGCATTATGCCAACATGATGAAAGTGTGCCTCCACACAGGCAATAGTGGAGTCTGGTGTCAGACAGCTCGTTATAAGAGCTAGACAACAGGACTAGAAACCCATGAGTGCCTAGGCACATAGACGGGTAACTTGTTCTGGCCGGACTTAGGGTCAGTGTAATACTGATCGCCAACCATTTGCCGCACGGGTGGAACCGTGACGGAGATCCTATACACCACCGGACCTGGAGAGAGAGTCCAGGCCGACGCCGGCACTACCCCACGCACACACAGGACCTCTCCTTTATGGAGATTTGTTTGCACACCACTGAGCTGACAAGCTCATCACACTTTGTCACACAGTCACTATGCCACTCTCCCGCTACGTCGCTGCTAAGACCGGCCGCAAGGCCCCCTACTCTATCCCCATCCGCAATGAAGTCACTGGACTTCAAGAACGCTTCGCAGTCTCTAAGGAGACTCTCAACAAGTTCAAGGACACCGGCAAGCCTCGCCGTGTCAAGTACCCTGACAACAAACCTCTCATCAAGAGGATTGACCTCGAAGAGCAAGCTCGAACGACCATTGAGCATGAAGAGAACCAAGCTCAAATGAGACAACTCTCTAGTCTCATGTCTCAGAGAAGTCTTCTCGATAGGATTGAGAAGCAGGAGAAAGAGGAAGCTGAAAAGCTTACTCTTCTTCAGCAAATCGAGGATTGAAACAGG
>JABYQR010000067.1:0-156575 GCA_022592445.1 Cytidiella melzeri | reverse complement strand
GGACGGGTATTTACTACAGGGGAACTAAAGCTAAAAACTGTGTCCGTGGGGGAATCATCATTGTCCTCCACTTCTTCTATGTAGGTCTTTCTAGAGGGACTCGAGGGTGCGGTTTCACCTGGAGTCCGTTCTAAAAATCCCTTTGATTTCCCAGCTGCTTGACTTGATCCGTGAGCGATGACATCTGTTTCATGATGGCATCGTAGTCAAACGGAGTTGAAGACGAAGAGCTGGCGACGGTTGCGGCGGGCGGTGTAGGTAAGGCCTCGCGGACGAGGATGACGAGGGGGCCGAAGTGGACGGATCGAAGAGAGTGCTGGCAGCCACCTTTGTTGCCTAGGTGGGTACCCAAGGAACCGGCTTTGGCACACTTGTGTCTGATGGTTGCCTCCACAATGTCCACACAGTTCTCGATCATGTTTGCCGTCCTTCTTCTGATGTTCCTTGGATCCACATCCGTAACATCTACCATTCATGGCCTTCATGAAGTCGGCGCGTGTCTTTCCATTTGGTCCAACTTTTGTTGCATCAATCTCCATAGCATTGGAGTCACGAGATGGTTGGACGAAAGGAGCCGGGGACGAGGTGGAGACCGGGGTAGGTTTGAACACGTTGGCAACTGTTCGACCTTGTTCACGAGCTTTTTCTTGAGCTCTAACCCAAGACGATTGTCGATGTCAGTGGCCACATTGATGAGATCGACGAGGGTAACATGGGGCCGTGCCGTGTGGACCAGTTCATCCTTAATTGTGGTGCTCAGATGTTCGTAATAACGGTCCCGTAGATCCTGTGTCGAATAACCTGTCCTGTCCATGATTTCCCGGAATCGGGCCGTGTACTCGGGAACCGTCTTTTTGCCTTGCCACAGCTCCCTGAGCTTGGCCTTAGCATCCACCATTTCGTCAACTGGTTCAAATCGTGCCTTGAATGCCGTCCTGAAGTCGTCCCAGTCACCATTGAATGCCATTTGATGGCTGGCAATCAAATCCATGTGGGGAGTAGCCCAAACAGCCGCATCTTCGGTCATAAAGGACAGGGCCGACGAAATCCAGAGATGATCTAACCGGGTCTGGCCACCTTGGGTATTGTACGGAGACAGCTTCTCATTAAACTGTGCGTACATTGAAAAGGCAGCTAAAAAGCGACGCGCGTCACTACTAGCATTGCCCTTGAAGCTGGCGGGTTTTTCTACAACCCTTTCCCGTGACCTGTTATTGACCGGTTGTTGCTGGTTCTGAACCAGTGCTGTGATAGCTTGTGTCAACTGTTGCTGACCAAGGAGTAGTGCATGCAGAAGCTGTTCTGCTGTGGGGGGTGGAGACGGTTCTTGTGTGGGGGCCGGGGTTGCTACCCTCAAAGCATGCTGGGAGACATTGGTAGAGTCCATCGGGTATTGTTCCTGCGTGAAGGTTCGATCGAAGTCTTCTTCAGGTTCAGGCAGGGGTGGGAGTGACTCAAGAATGCGATCTTCTTGCCAGTGATGAATGGGTCGATACTGATTTGCGTAACGACCAGGATATTCTACTCTGTTGTAGCGGTTGGGACACGGTTGTACCTCACAAGTTTGGTGTCCTTCTTCTGGGTCGTAGCACTCGTCTCTGACGGTCTGGTTGTTGAAGGCGTGCGGATAGCTTTTGCAAGGAAGATGATCTCTGGACCAAATGCTACTATTGGGACTTTGGGAAGCCACACTGTATTCTACTCAGAACGAGATGAAGTACTCGTCTGCCCAAACTTTGTCTAATGCTTTGAACACCTGCTCGTAGTTCCTCCTTAGACCCGTGAAGCTGACTTTCCCAATTGCCTTCAATCCCCAATCCAGCAGCTGCCACTCACGATGAGTGATGACAGGGGCTCGGGTTGGTAATTCCTCTAGAAGCTTTTCTAGCTTCTGTTTCTCCTGTTCAAACTGACGCTTCGTATCTTTGTGAAGCTGGTGGTATTTGTCGATGGTGGGGAGGATCGACAGACGTTGGAGGGTGGCGGTGAGCTTGGGAGTGAAGATACCGCGAAGGTCTTCAACAGTATGCTTGTGGAAGTCGATGAGAGTCGGCTTAGCTGCTATAAGGGCTGCGCTAGGGTTGGTAGCGGGCCGGGCTGGGAAGCGTTCTGCTAATTGAAGGCTTCTTAGGGAGACTTGCTAATGTCTCAGCTCGTTCGCGTGCGGTGCGGACGGCGAACTCTTTGGATTCGGCGCGGAGTTTTTCAAACTCCTCTACTGTGGGGAATCTGTGTGTGAGGGCAGAACCCTTGGGTTTACGACGACCGACGTAGGAGGCAATAGCCTTGAGTTCCTTCTCCGTGTACTTGTGACTCTTGCCACGTGCGTGCTCTGCGTCAAGTTGATCAAACACGGCCTGAGGTAGGGCACGGTGGATCTGGACTTCTCGACGCGCTTGATTCAGATCCTTATGCAAAGGATCTGGGCGAGCAGTGAAACGGGAGTGGGATTCTTTCGGCACTAAGAATCAACCACGGAAAGTGAACGAGTCAGCGATCAAGCACGTCAAGACGGACGGCGATGGCTTACTCTCAAACGTAGGGGGGAATAAACTTTTTAAAACTGGGGGGACAGGAGGACTTGATCCAAGCTAAGGGCAGTCGTGCCGGTAGCTGTGTGGTATCTTGACCTAATGTCGCGGAGCGACTGCTGCTATGCTGATAACCCTAAAAAGGGAGTGAAATAGAGAGGAAGGGGGTGGATCTCCAACGACGACAACGAGGTCAAAGTCGATGATGAGCAGGCAAGCAGGCACTGGGGCCGGATACTGGCAGTGCAAATGACGAAGTTAATATTATGCTTATACTAGGTTACATGGAGTAACTCACCTGGCAGTGCAAATGACGAAGAGGTCAAGATGCAGAACCAGGGAGGGTAAGGGGTACTATATATACTGGGTCTGGGTGGTCTGTGCACCAGTTCCCACACTAGGGACTGGAGTAACTGTGGGACTGGAGTAACAATAGAACAATAAAGAACCAGGGTAACTGTCAAGGACCTGAGTAACTGTCAAGGACCTGAGTAACTGTCAAGGACCTGAGTAACTGTCAAGGACCAGGGTACGTAGAACAATAATAGGATAAGAACAATAGAACAATAGGACCTGGGGGAATCCCTGGGGAATCCCCATCAATGGAAGAGGAACAATAGAACAATAGCCTAGGTTGATCTGGAACCGCTCCAGACTGAGTCTAGGGTTTGGGTCTGGACTATTGATAAATAAGGCAGGATGTCACGTGACCCGGGTTAGGGTTAGGTCCGGTAACACTCCTAGCCGGAAAATAAGCGCTCTGGATAGACGCCCAAGGCTGTAAACTTGTGACATTGTTGGAAAAATCCGGTCTCTGTTGGACTATCCATGTCATAAACTGCCTCATTTGTAGTAGAACTGCTACAGGCTGTGTTCTGATGGTAACTCTTGCTGAGAAAGCAACTAATGTTTGTGAAACCTTGCTGAACAATCAGTGGCAGTGCCTACTGCTGATGCAACAAGAAAATCTATGTACCCCCAAAATATAGGAGTTGGAAATGTCTTGTTGAAATCAACTTCCAGAAAAAGTTACATTTGTCCTGTTAATGTCTGAGCTGCCTCATCTTCATTGAAGCAGCTACAGAGTGTGTTCTGATGGTAACTCTTGCTCAAAGATCAAATCATTTTTGTGGAAACAATCAGTTGCAGTGCTCAAGCGCTCACTGCTGATACAATTGTGCTTGTGTTTGAGTTTGTTGCACGTCCAGCAACTTCTGGGCATTTCAAAAGCACAATGAAAACTGTTATTGAGACTGCATTATAAACACAAAGTGAATGGGCAATGATACAAAATTTCAGTACAAGTCAGAAACACAAAACACAGTTGCTGAAGAATTGGAAGGGGTTGCTGTAAAGTACAGTTGCAGTAAAGGTTGAATGCAGTAAGCTTGATGCAGCAAAGGTGAAATGCAAATGCAGTAATACAGCAAAATAACACAGTATAAAACACAGTAATATGGACTGGATCAAAACAAAATGCAAAGAAGTAGCTTGCAAGATGCACAATACACCTTAATCAGATTCAACTGAATTGTTGAGACACTAACACACTCCCTGGACACGGAGGGACCAGGCACAAACACACCAGACCTTGAGGGAGGTGATCACGGTGTGAGTAGTAACAGGAGTGGAGTGGATATGTGATGCAAGTGGGTCCAAGAGTCCTAGGCTGCACCTGAACACAAACAAAAGGTGATTCAATGCGGCAAGAGGCAACAAGATGCAACAAATAGTGGCGCAAAGCAACAAGATGCAACTGTCGTGGATGGCCCAACTAGCCCTCATTTTTCGCAATTTACCTCTTGTTTTTATCGTTAAAACTCCAGTTTTCACCTGGTTGCAACACTCTCTGCACATGTCTATTAAGCGCCTGTATCACGTGGCTTAGATGCTCCACACAATCACATTGATTGCTGCTATGTCAAACTGGCACATGACTCAGCTTATGTAAGACCACATGGCTACAACCACATGGCTCAGCCCATAGCTAGTGTTTGACGTCATAGATAGCACTCACATAGACTCCTATTGTTCTTTCACTATTGTTCTCTTTATGGAAGAATGTTCTCACAAGTGTGGGAATGAAATACAATAGTTGGTCTCCTTTTAGATAGATTCTCTCACGAGTAGAGGTCTGGGCAAAGTTCAGACAATAGCTATTGTTCTCCTTTAGGTAGTTCTTTTGTTCTTTGTTCACACGGCTTCTTGCAAAGCCTGCCCTTGACATGGTCTGTGCGCAGGTCCCTGAAGTCTATATAAACAGCTGCATGTACGCTCCTAGCCCCCCATCTCGACCTCTTGGTCTTTACTGAGCTAGGTAAGCCACACCCTCTTGTACTATATAGCGGGTAGTATAAATACTAACTTGGTCTTGACTGGGCTAGATACTTGAATTAAGTCTGACAGCTGGTGAAAGCATTGTGCTTCATGCCTGCTACCACCTCCTCATCAATTTCCACTTCGTGTCTCTGTGTCACGTTGAGCCCTATCTCTGTGTCAGCAACAAGATGCAGCGCAAAGCGACAAGTCGTGAGGAGTGCAAGTGGTAGGTGGGAGCCACACTACAACTAGGGGCAAGAGGAGGGGGTTGAGTATGTAGAGAAGTGCAAGAAACAACAGTGATGCATGCTGAGGGATTTACAAGGTGTGAGGTAAAGAACCCAAGAGGGTAATGGTGGGAAAAGCTCAAAGGCTGAGTGAAACAATGAAAAGAGGTTGCGAGGGATGAGGGAAAAGGAGAAAACACAGTGAATCGCAGCTGCCAAGTGAAAGAGAAATGTGGCTCTAAAACGCAAGGCAGTGAAAGGGAACACATTATAGACACAGTGGCCAAGAGAAGGTAAACAATGGCTCGAAAGAAGGACGCAGTTAAAAAGTCACACAACACAGTGAAATAACACAGTAGAATAAATGCAGTAAGGAACACAAGAGGGCTCAAAAACACAACGCAAATGAGACCTACACACCACAAGTAGGCTCAAGATGCAAGATGCAAGGAGCAGGCTTGAGACGCAAGATGCAAGGAGCAAGTAAGCTCGAAACGCAAGATGCAAGGGGCAGAAAAGCTCGAGATGTGAGATGCAAGGGGCAGGAAGGCTTGAGACACGAGATCCAAGGCTTGCAGAAGCAAACTTGAAGGGGGAAACATGGGGGGTGTTGTATTCTGAGCTACTCGAGGTACAAACACGCTGTGTATAAATACTACTGCAAAAAAGTCCATATCAAGTTCAAGGTCCGTGTGAGAGCAAGACAGTGAGAGAGGGCAGTGTGAGATGAAACAAGGGGCAATCATGAAACTCGTTACAGGAACTGTAACAGTAAGGTTTACACTCACCAGATAGTGAATCAACTTGAGGGGGAGATAGTGAGATAGAGAGTAGAGTGTGGGTGAGAGTGTGTACTGGGGAGTACGAAGTAGTCCTTGATCAACAGAGTGGATAAGACTGAGGGGATATGCCCTCAGGAGTGCCTCTATATATACATGAAGGGGAGGACCCCAGGTACTACTCTAAGACCCCTAATACCTACATGAGTAAGCAAAGTAATCTACCTTACTAAGCATGCCCTATGCCCTAGTGGTGCCACTTCAATAATCAACCAATAGCTGTCACGGAGACGGAGCTCAACGTAACGACTAGGGACACGGAGTGGAAGACGACGACGAGGTGGTGGCAGGCGTATAGCACAATGCTCTCACCAGCTATAAACCTTATACAGATATCTAGCCCAGTAAAGACCAAGTTAGTATTGGGTACTACCAGCTATGTAGTACAGAGGGGGTTTGCTTACCTAGCCCAGTAAAGACCAAGAGGTCGAGATGGGGGGCTAGGAGCGTACATGTAGCAGTATATATAGACTTCAGGGACCTGCGCACAGACCATGTTGAGGGCAGGCTTTGCAAGAAGCCGTGTGAACGAAGAACAAAAGAACTACCTAAAGGAGAACAATAGCTATTGTCTAGACCTTGCCAAGAACTCTACCCGTGAGAGAATCTATCTAAAAGGAGACCAACTATTGTATTCCATTCCCACACCTGTGAGAACATCCTTCCATAAAGAGAACAATAGGGAAAGAACAATAAGGAGCCCATGTGGATGGTATCTATGACGTCAAACCCTAGCTATGGGCTGAGCCATGTGTCTGTAGCCATGTGGTCTTACTTAAGCTAAGTCACATGCCAGTGTGACGTAGTAGCAAGTAATGTGACCGTGTGGAGCGTCTAAGCCACGTGATACGGGCGCTTAATAGACGTGCGAAAGGAGTTTATGCAGAGAGAATTGAAACTAGGTTGTAGCCCGGAGTTTTACAGATAAAAACAAGAGGTAAATTGCGAAAATTAAGGGCTAGTCAGGCCATCCATGACAATAGCAATTGTCCCCATGACCTGACCCCATCACCCAGTCCCAAGGCTAGACTTGTTCTAGCTTGTTCTAAGACAAGGCTAGACTATTCCAGAAGGTTCTAAGAACTATGACATCATCTAATGGAATGTTCTATTCTATGACATCATAGTTCCAGCATGTTCCACAAGGTTCCAGAGAGTTCTATCATGTGATACACAAATAAGGAAAGGAGCGGCTCAGCGCATCAATTGATAGGCACTGAGAATAAGCGCCGGAATAATGGCCTGATAAGCGCCAGATAAGTGCTGGATAAGCGCCTACATAGACGCCGGATAAGCGCTGGATAAGCGCTTGACAAGCGCTTAAATATTCCCAATAATACCGTTGCCTGGTAAGGCAAGTCTTGTAGAAACATTGAAAATCTGTGACAGGAACAAGGAGTACACTGCTTCTTGTGCAGCTAAACCACAAGCATCCGATCAAACAAAGGCTTGGTGACTCGAGTCCACACAGGAGAAGGAGGCAGTGCAATGGAAACAAATCCTGGTAGTGACAAGTTTGGGGGATTGATGAAGAGAGAGAGAGGCTGCTCGAGGTTCCCCTACTCATGAGAAGAGCTGCGGGATCCAAGGGCTCTTGAGTGACAAGGAGCTCTGCTTGTTTGCAAGAAGAGTGCCTTGTTTGAGCTTGTTGCAGCAAGGGGGCTGCAAGGAAACCAAGAGTGGCAAGGGAAAGTGCCAATGTGCTCGAGGCTGCCCAAAACTTGCGAGAGACATGGACAAGAACTCCCGCGAGAACACGAACCATAACTCCAGGAAGCACAAGCTCAAGTGCCCAAAGGGCTGAGCCATAGACAAGCTCGAGACACGAGGTGCAAGGAGCAAGTCAGCTTTGAGACGCGAGCTGTATGACAAGCTCAAGAAGCAAGCTGTAGAACCAGCTCTTGCACGAACCTCGAGATGTCTCGCAAGGGCTCCTGAGTGACAAGGAGCTCTGCTTGTTCGCGCGAAGGGGTCCTTGTTGAGCTTGTTGCATGTCCAGCAGTCTCTGGGCGTATCAACGCCTACCACCACCTAGTCATCGTCTTCCACTTCATATCCCTGTTTATCATGTTGAGCCCTGTCTCTGTGCCAGCTACATCCAAGGCTCGAGCAGTCTCCCGCACTGTAAATAGCACCTTTGACAGTAGAAAAGCTGTATTACCTATTAATATTGGCCAAGTACTTGGGTGCCAAGCTGTTCTACTAGCTCAATAACTAGTGCTCTGTAAGCACTGATTGATAGTACTATATAGCTTGCTATACTCTGAATGCTATTCACATACTTTTGATCCCCATCCCTCTGCCTGACCACCACCTCAACCTAAGGTTCTCTGCCATGCACAACCCTCTTGTACCTTTCTGAACCAAGCTACCTCAAGCAGTATATCTCTTATAGCTTACTAACTAAGGTTTCTATAACCAAACCCCTTTCTGGCACAGAAAAACACATATGTCCAGATGTGTCTGCACAGTTTTTATGTCTGCTACCTTTTTCAAGGTCATGTTGAATTATACTAGGTCATGTTAGATAGCTATGGTAGAGTGGGGGGTCAGAGCCTAGAGAGGACAGACAGCAGACAGCAGGAGATGTATTCAGCAGAGTATTATACAGATTTTGTTATCAGTAAGTACAGCAAGAGCAATAATTACGGCATGATTCTTGTTGTCCCTCTGATTCTCATCAATTATGCAACCAATCAGGCAGTAGGACCCCAGACCACCCCTGCAGAATTAAACAAGAATCAGACTCGGAAACCAGCCATAATCATCCACTCTGAATGCCCGTATTGTGCTACTGTTCAACGGCGCAAGTCGTCGATGTAATCAGATGCAGTCCCCGATTTGTATATGTGTAATTCAGTCGCTTCCTCCAAGCTTCCTCAAAATATTCTATTGAGCCTTAAGGGCTGGATTGTAGGTGAAGATGTACAAGAGAGGTTGCAACTAGGCAGGCCAGAGTTGCCAAACACGAACTGTAGTAAATCGAAAGAAGAGACTAAGGTATGCATGAAAGGTCGTGAGTCGTGAGGGCCTGGGCCAGTCATATTATGTATTATGGCCAACACGCCAGCGAGGATGTGCAGAGACCGGGAACCAATGTGGGTATCGTATGTGGGTGATGCAGAGCAGATGGAACATGTATATGATGCTAGAGACAGTGAACAGCAGCTTGCAAACTGCTTATTACGAGTATGGATCCTAGACACAGACTCAAGCCATCTGTTCTGTCTTCCCATACTTTCCATATTTCTGGTAGACAGGATCGTCGTGTTTTGTGTCTGGGTGTATCTGAACCTTGTGTTCCCACAGCGCGGCTGAGGACTTTGAGGGGTCGAAATGAGCTGGATCTGAAAGTCCGCTGGGTGACTGCGGCGCCCATCCAGCTCCAATTGAGGATGCGACCAAGGACGGGACCATCGTCATCAGAGATGACCTTGCCAATGAAGTGAATACACACGTACGACTCGATAGGAAAACGCGACACTACTCACAACGCAACAGGTCCCTGTTCAGGATGAGCCTTTCGACTCCTGTCGACGTAAGACGACGCTCGCATGCGTGCACCCCGCACATTCGCAAAAGTAGCCAGATTGTCACGAACAAGCTCGATGGCCGAATTCCACTCCGTGTTTGGTCGCTCGACTGGCAATACCTCAGGGTCGCGCATAAGCCTGATCTTGATGAAGAAGCGATAGACAGGTCCGTTGGGTATGTAACGCAACAAAGCACCGAGAGGTATTGACACAAAACCGAGGGCAAGAGCGATTCCCCATTCGCGGCCTCCGATGCGAGTGACTTGAAATGCAGCGCCACCAATGAAAACGATGAGAATCTGAACAGCAATCTCTGCAATCAAACATGAGCGGGTAGTGACAGGCCGCGATCGACTGGAAGAAGCTCACCGAGGAGAGTAATTCCCATGAAGTAGTAATTGTTCAAAATGCCCTCGAAAATGTTCAGCTTGTTGTCTAGGCGTCGGGAATTGATCGAGTTGAAGATCTGAGCGAACACAAAGATATTGAAGACCAAAGTCTGAACAATCTTGTCATCTTGGCTCTGCACAGGCGAGTCGGTCTGGTGGCCGAACCCAAGAATCCTTGCTCCTAAGAAATGGAATATGAGCATGATGACCGTCTGATACATCGACTGTCCCAAGATCTGCTTGTACATGTCAACCGTGAATAGCGGGGCAGTTTTCCTATCTGGCTTGCGTTCGAGAGACTTGTAGGAAGCAGGGTCCGTAGCAAGGGCAAGAGCTGCAAAGGTATCCATGATGATATTAATCCAGAGAAGTTGAACAGCGGACAGGACAGACGTCTCTGAGGCGGAAGCGACGGCAGAGACGAAGGTGATGATGACGGCAGTAATGTTCGTCGAGATCTGGAACTGCAAGAACTTGCGAACTGCGTCGTTCACTGCACGGCCCCAGATGATAGCCTTCACAATGGATGCGAAATTGTCGTCCATCAGGATGATGTCAGACGCTTCCTTCGCAACCTCCGTACCGGAGATGCCCATAGAGAATCCGACATCGGCCGTCTTCAAGGCAGGACCATCGTTCGTACCATCGCCCGTGACACCGACAATTTCACCAAGTGAACGCAGCTGCTCCACGAGGGTCTTTTTATCTTCAGGTGAAGATCGTGCAAGCACCTGTAGACGAGGCACAACTTCGAGCCTCTCCTGCGGACTAAGTTGGCGGAAAACGGGACCCTCCATGATGATACCTCCGGGAGTGTAGATACCACACTGTAGCGCGATAGAGCGAGCAGTCAGGACATTGTCACCAGTGCACATCTTGACAGTCACGCCAGCCTTGTGACAGTTGGCAACGGCTTCACGAACACCGGGGCGTAATGGATCTTCGATGCCTGTGATACCGATGAGGGTCATGTCCTGGGCAAGAATGTCGTAGGGGACCTGAGGGTTTGTCCAAATTAGTACGAAAGGGCGCTGATGAACGAAAGCATACCTCGTCCTCCATTGATACATCACAGCCACGTGGGGGCCATACCTCCATATCCTTGTAGCAAAGTGCAATCGTCCGCAAGGTCTGGTTGGCATAGAAGATGATAGTCCGCTGGATATTATCGTTCACCAAGTCGTCGATGTGACGAGTCTCGATCTCATGGCCATACCTCCCGTCCTTCTGCACTACAACGTGACGCGAACACTTCCTCGTCAAGATCTCACTCGCACCCTTGAGGTAGAGACGGTAACCAGCGTGGTTGGGAAGGCGGACGACCACGCCCATAGCCTTTCTATCACTCGAAAACGGAACCATCTGAACAATATCGGCGCCCTCGCGAGTTGTCTTCCAGTCGTCCCAGCCATTCTGCTTCGCAAACTTGAGAAGCGCGGTCTCTGTCTTACTACCAACGAATACGAGCTCGCCGGTTTCCGGATCCTTATCCTCAAAGGCCGTGGAATTGATGGTGATAGAGGAATTGATGAGGTGCTTGAGCTGGTCACTGAGCACAGTATTCAGCTCAGTCTGATCAATGCTAAAGTCCTCCGCGTGCTTGCGAGCGCCTTCAGAAGAGACACCAGCTTCCTCGCCGACGTTCGTCCGCGTCTTGTTGGCGGAGAGGTCGTGGACGAACTTGCAGTGAATGCCAATAGAACCAGCGACGACGGTCATCTCGTTCTGTGTGAGGGTACCAGTCTTATCCGTGCATACGACCGAAGCATTGGCCATTGTCTCACAAGAGCCTAGCACCCGTACGAGAAGCTTCTCCTTAGTCATACGCTTTGTGGCGAAGGCCAAAGCGAGGGTCACAGCCAGAGGAAGACCTAGCGGTTGGATAAAATCAGCAAAATCAGGGACCTTATGGTCTTGCGGGAAACAAACCTTCAGGCACCGCGACAACAATTAGAGTGACAGAAATGATTAGAATTTGCGTGAAAGCAATGCCCTTCTGGTTGGCGGTTCGAGCAGGATTGTTCGTGCCAAGTTGGACAAAGAAGCGAATCATTAGAGCTGTGAATAATATAAGGCCCGCCGCGCTTCCCAGCTTGGCGATCAGCTCGGCAAGATCGTTGAGCTTGAGCTGGAGGGGAGTATTCTCAGCGTCACCGCGCAAGGCTGCCAAGCAAGCACCAATAGCTTGAGTCATGTTTACACCGAGAAAAAATGGAAAACTTACCCATCATAATACGACCGTTGAAGCTCTTCGTACCAACAGCAATAACGACGTATGAGCCATAGCCTTCTAAAACCTTGGCGCCGGACACCATAAAGCAGTCCGTGTGCGCATGCTCTGATCCCTTCGGTTGATGGATGCAGTCCTCGTAACTGATCTTCCGGATGGCGTCGGACTCGCCGGTGGCTCCGCTCTCGTCACATTTGACGTTGTGGCCGTCTAAGAAGACGCCATCGCAGGGCACAATTTCACCAGGCTCGAGTAAGGCAACATCGCCGACTACCACCTGTCGGATGTCGATGATCTGTTCGACACCATCGCGAATTACCTTGACGCCGCGCTCTTCCTTCTTCTCGTTCAACGTCTGGAACTGCCGTTCCTTCTGGAAGTCATTGAGCGAGCCAACCATGACCTGTTATTGCAGCATACATAAGCGCATATAATCAGAAGAATGGCTCGAAAAACTTACCACGATGATAATAGCGACAATGATGGCTACACCTTCCACCCAATCAACGGGTGGCTGGCCGGCTGGTAGTGGAGTGCCAAAATCCTGGAATAACCCGAGTGCTAGCGAGACGACAGCGGCGATGGACAGAATTACCTGAAAGAACGGGGTAAATACTCCAGTATATGCAAGAACAGTTCAATGACCCACCAAAACCTTGTCCTTCATCGCCAACCACATGAGCTGCAGTAAGCTCTTCGTCTTCCGTGATGGCAAGACATTCTCGCCGTAAACACGGTGTCGGTCTGCCATCGTGGCAGCGAAAGCCGCTCGGTCATCGCCCTTCTGAGCCTCCACCGCTGGGTGGTCGTCATCTCCCAACTCCGCTTCCTCCACCCGACCATCATCCCCGATCACCTTGATATCCGGCACAGCATGTATGCCTGGCCCTTCACCCGAGGGATCATGCCGCTGAGACGCACCACGCCCCGCTCCTGTACCGCCCCCGTCGCCAGACCGATACGCCAGACTTGTCGTGCTACCAGTTTCAGACACAGACCGGCCTGAGAGACCGCGTTTTCGATGTGTGCCCAAGCCACGAAGTAGACCAGTGACACCACCCATGTCAATGAGGGTCGGTAGACTCTTAGGGTCCACAAGGGATGCCAGCTGGTAGGGCTTGAACTTGAAGGGCGCCGCGTCGATGTTTTCGTCCAACGCGACGTCAAGCGCTGCAGGGCGTTCTGGTTCCTTCTGATCGTCCTCTTCGGCAGCATGGTCGTCACCTACTTCATGTTTGCTCTTGCCATATTTTGAACGTGAAGGTGATCGTTCCCGTAGGGTGGCGCCGCCATCGCTAGCAGTATCAAAGTGGTAATGGGTAGGCGAGGGTGAAGCCGCCAAGGTGTTCATAGAAATGGAATGGGAGTCTGGGTCGGTTTCGCTTCCTACGGAGCTAGCGTTACTGGCCTTTCGTCGGTGACCTCCTACCTGAGACGTTGGATGAAGCAGTCCGAGGGACGAGGAACCGTTGCGCTCGTTTGGATTATTGTCACGAAGCGCTACAGTGGTTAAAGGAGCAAAAGAAACGGACGGAACTGAATGAATAGACGACGTAGGAGATGCAGGGACATGTGTAGCGTCGGAACCCCATGAAGAGCCTGTTGGCGAGTTCGGGATGTCGAGAGAGGTGCGTCCTGGTCTTAGAATGGAGTGGGGGCTGAGTAGACCGTGGTCTGACGGTGACCCGTATTGTGGGCTCTGGAGATAACCTGTAGGTTCCGCACCTTGGGCAGACTCATCGTAAGAGAATGATGGTGGTGCAAGAGATACGTCTGAGGACAAGTCTGAGGTGATGATGGTTGGGATCTCGGGTCTGCTGTCTGCGCGTGATCTCTCTAAATTCAGCTGGTGGTGGTCTGCATCGTGGGACATAACGAGAGGATTACAGATATGTCGCGGTAAGGTGCTCGAATGTGGTCAAGGAGAATGAGAGAGAGGTGGGGAGTTCGGGAGAGGGGTTGCATGGAGGTGAGGGTCAGTTTTGAACGTTGTTGAACCGCTGTTCCAATCGAACAGTCCCAGTACAGCCTCGTGAATAGACGCCGGGTACCACCCAAATCCGGCACGTAATATTATCGGAGATGAAGCCTGAGTATACCTCTTCCTTCAACCTTCTACCAAGCTCACTGTCGGCCACGCGCAGCTGCAGCGCAAATGTCGGGTAGCCTCACTGCGGGAGGAGGCGGTGGCACATAGCTGTTGGGCCACCGTCCACCAGGACGCAGAGCCGCCGACTGGAGATATCCCCGAGCATATCTGTTAAACGGTATCTATATGTCCGAGAAATTTGTCGCCTCAGCTGCAGTGTGTGCATGCTGCAGGCATGCATAGGGACACGATACTCATCTGCCAAGCAATTTCATTCTTCAGCGTTCCTTCCCAGGCATGCCGAGAATTTGCATGCTATGCATACGTGTTTTCTGTTGTATGTGTCTTTCGCTTTATAGTTCAGATTTCGAGAGCTGACAATTATCTGATTAGGGCCCACTTACACCGCGGTTCCAATTTCCTATTGTCTACAATAGCAGTTCTTATACAATGCTCTGTTGCTGAGGGTACAGGCAGGTGCAACACGACGCCGTTCACAGCTACGTCTCCTAATTCTGCTCGAGGAAAACCTTGGATGTGCTGCTGGAGTCTGTGAAATCACAGGTCGACTATGTATGTCAGCTCCTCCCACGCCCTGTCTAGTTCATGTTCTTGTCCATCACTCCTTTTACTACGCAAAACCCACTATAACTCCACCGAGTACAGCGGCACACTCTCCTCCCTGTAAACCTGGATCAATTCGATTGACTCCGAATAGACTCGCAGACAACCGAGGAGACAATACCATAACACACACGCCATCGAGCGCTGTGTATGTCAAGATTCTTATACGGCTCAGACAAGGCCTAGTGAGCCAATCACTAAACAAAATCATCCTTATCCCGCATAGCCCCACGGACAAGGTACGGGACTCTATGTCAACATCGAGATTCGAGGTGAGCTCGGTACTACTATAGCTTCTCCGGTCTTCATACCCAGCGTTTCTGTTTTCTTGTAGCTATGCGGGTCATTCACTCCGAACCTGCAACAACAAAATTGGGTATGACAGTCTTTCGCGCCTCCAAGGCGCAAATGTGGGAGGCACGATGATCTCTTCCCTTCGGCTGTCACCCAAGACGCGTGTTCCAGACGCCTCACTTCCTGCCAAGCACACCTGTGCTTACCTATTCGGCGAACCGCCAGTCAAACCAGTATTCGTACTAGCTCCATGAACAGGCAATGTATGGCGATACAGAAGAATCCTTCGCGCAGAACTGCGCTGTCCACATGCCTGCAAACTCACATGAACAGCACCAAGTCGCAGATATCTCCTTCTCACCCAAGCTTCGGTGTGAACTCGTGTGAGTCGCACCTCTTTGAAAGGTCCGCCATACCGAACAGCTGATTCATAACAAATGAACACCTACCTGCTTCGGTGCTGTAGGGTTACATCATCCGCTACGCACATGCGTCATTTCTCTCCTGGTCTTGGTTTCGAACATCCACCTAGCCAGGTGCATTATACGATGCCACTCTACCAGGCTAAGCCCACGCCACATCATTCAGACACACGACTCTGGTCTACCCAAGTCTGGGCGTACCGCGATGAGTTCGAATTGACACGCTTCCCAAATCAAGGCCGCTCTACGCCAACTCAAGAGCCTCGCCGCGTAATCCATTGACAGTCTAGAGGTTTGTCTAATCGTGTTGTAAGCCAAGTGTAACCATTTGCATACTACCGCCTGAGTCACACCTTTTACGTGAGGTGAGAAAATACGTTACTTGAAGGGGGAATGAAGCCGACATCACTCTGTGCCGCCATAAGCCGAGGTCTGCTGCACTCTCAGGCTCACTGCGTTCTCTACCGCGGCTTGTAGAGTTTCCTGTCCTACGGGACGTATGCGCAGCTGTAGTGGCAGTGTTCATTGCAACTTGCTAATATGTGTGTACTGCGTACAGCTCGACTTTGACTACCGCTCCGCGATAAGCAGAGTCTCATATGAAAAAATGGTGGATATGGTGCACAGATTCAGAGGTCGTGCCTGTTTGCACAGGTTTCAATGTACTCGCCGCGTGATCTAGCGTAGATCGAGTTGTACCTGGGTCTCCATACCAAGGTCAGCAGTACGCTCAGCCGGTCTGTCTTGATGCTCATCCCAATGGCTTTTGGTTCCATAAGGTATGTGCACGACGTCACTCTAGCAGTGCTATCGCCCCCTGCCAAGATTCCTAATCACTCGAAATCATGCAGTTTCGATATTGGCGGCTGATATTACACCACGGTACCACCGGGTGCAAATATCTCAAATAAGTCCTTCCGTTGCAGCCGAATCTTTTGCCGGACGTCTATGTAGCATATGATATGTAAGTATGCGCTCTCTAGACCTCCACCTTGAAGCTTGAGCGTCGACAAAGGCGCGAACGCGGGGCCTGGTGCGTCTCTTGGGAGCTTGAGCTTGAACATAACATGCATATGCTTCGCGTCTATTATCAAGAATGTCCACCTGTAAGCATCTCTCTGTTCCAAGTTCCATTCTTGAAGTCAGTAACCTACTGCCAGTGCCAGTGAGCTACAGCATGGCTCTGCAGGTTCCGTTGCGACATGCGACCCTTGACGGTACAACATTGATGGACTTTGTCACATAACTAGATATGCTTGAAGTGCCTGCACTCTGGTACGTCGTCGAATATGCTGATATATCCACGCAAACACTTGTCACTTGCACTTTAGATTTTGGATTGCATAGACGTCCGTAATTAAACGCTACTTGACGTTCAAGATACAGCAATGTGTGTTGCTCAGTCTGCTTGTCAAAATTTACGCTGACATCCTCAGTTCCATTGCAGATGCATCTTGACTGGTCACAAGTCTCGGAAGGAACAGTAGTCCGGTATGTATTTACAACTGCAAATTGAGCCGATGCCCATGTATTCGTCGCTGAAATGTTGTTCGACGTACTCATCTTGCAAGGACATCTCAGCATTTTGTATGCATCTTCAAATTACCTCTCCTCCTCGAATACGGGCAACGTTCGTCGCACAGTGTTTCGGCTTCTTGCTTGATACTCGCCGATTGACGACTAGCATTACAGGCTCAAACAACGTGTCCTATCGTGGTGCGTGCAGTTCTCGTTCGAATACTTAGCGTTTCGATCTAGATGAAAGTCAGGACGGAAACTCTGATATCAACCGACCGAGGGAAATGAAAAGGGTTTGAACGGACAGAACAAACTTTCACCTCGTGTCTCTAAGGAACCGATGACTTATTCATCTAGGGACCCAAGTAACCCTTCAGGTGTGCTTCAAATGCACGTGTTCGTCGCGTTCAATCCCACCACGCTCTCGGACGTTTATGAGTCATGCTCCGTGCTATTGTGAGTCTTCGGTCTCTCGAAGTGGACTTCTTATTGACAGACTCTCACAAGGCATTGCCTCAAAGACGCATCGCCATGTGAAAGAGTCAATGCGCAGCTGTATTGTCTCATCACGCGGCACGAAGTATACTAGGATTCCAGTGCCACGATCCCAGTAAGCTGGTAACTTCATCTGCAGGGACCACGTACTGGAAGGCTGCATACTCCTAAAAGCGGATCAAATGCGGTGAGCAAACTACATATCATTGACCAAACGAGACAATGACGTTCCCTTCATCGCGATCTCTGTCAGCGGAAGAGGGAAATGCCAATCCCTCGAGGCCGTCAAGGCTATGCAACTTTCAAGCTCACCAATTCACAGAACTGCAGTATATCCAACAGCAGGTCCATTTCCGCAGATCGAGCCTATTGCGAAGCTTGATGGCATCTATGTGACCCACTATGCACGGACCGAAATCGAACGGGCCCGCACAGGTAACGAAATTCGAGTCAGGCTGTGCACACGTGCAAGCAAGGCATATACTGCAGTCAAAATCTGAGGTGTGAAATGTAGCTGACTTTGACTTCCATTTCGCAAGTATACTAATCAGGATTGTCAACAGGCCTAGCCGAATGTGGCGGAGCCTTGAAGAACGCGAATATTGCTGGTCACTCGCCGTAAAATACAGCATGAAGATCGCAGCACCCGTAAGGACACAGTCAACAATGGCATGTACGACGGCACGGGCGTGGAGAAGCCGGCTCATCCCCCAACCCATTGAGATAGCGATTGCTTCCAATTCGGCTGTATGGATCGATATTTGCTTACGCTTTGTAAGAACACTCATGTATTCAGCTGTGCACCGCAGAGCTGGCTGATTTGCTGATACAAGTTATGACAGATTTTCAAAGTTGCGGCTGAACTTGAACGTAATGTGAAACTCGGGTGTACATGTTTTCCGGCTTTTGTGCAGTGCAACTTTGTGTGAAGATGTTCACCCCAAGTAGCTCATAGCCCGTGAAGTCGGAAGATCAGTATCTGAAATTTCCACTTCGAAGGTACAGCACCCAGTACTCAGGCCTCAGGCCCTGCGCACTGACACTGCATACATCACCTGCTACATTCAAGTCATATATACCCGCAATTTTTTCGCTGCCCTACAGCTGACTCCTCGCAGATCACACATAAGCGATGTATATGAGTGACAATGCCGACAAGCAGTTTTTCTCTCTCGCCGATAAGTACTACCAAATATTCAACATATCTACCATTAGCGCTTATGCACTGCCCCCACACAAAATACTTGATAGAATTTCCAAGTCGTCAAATGCCATTTCAAAATCATCCAAACGATGTCTCTCGTTCAACCCGCATTTCTCTCTTTCTACGTGGGATGTTCCAGCCGTAAAATCGCACGGAACTGGTGTATACATAACTTTTGACGCAAATCTCCGCCGTGCCGATAAGATTGACAATGGTCAGGGGGGAAAAGCAATGTGGCCAAGAGCGATACCCGAGCATGAGATATGAGGACGTTGATGGTTGCCTTGCTTGCGACCAAGACCTGTGTATCCTGTGAGTGAAACGAAAGATTTCGATTTAGACCGGTGACCGGTGGCCACCGAGCCGTAAGATTCACGTCACACCTTCAAAGACATCTTTCATGTTGAGAATGCGGATTGGTCTGAGCCTGCAAGTCCCTAGGCCTGGCTTAGACACTCGATTCAAGGGATTATTAAGATGATCCTAAACCTGCCGAGGTGATAGTAAGTTGTGGGTCCAGCGTATGTGTACGTAGCGCACCATGGGCCATGATCAAAGCACCCTGTACAAGTATTGATGTTCACTTCGGGCCGAGGGAAAAAGCGATACCAGTGGCGGATGTTCAGCTAGTTCGATATTCTGCGACAGGGATTTGGACGCAAGGATGCAGAGGCAAGCTTGCAATTCATGGTGCTGAGACATATTAAATTCCTTGTGATAGCAGTGTTAGGTACCATCAGTGGCGGCGCTCAACAGTAACGTGTGCGTGAACTTGGAGATAAGGATAAGAGTACTTATCTGAGAGTCCAGAGTTGAAACATCATAACGGGTGGCACCCAGCGCATGCACCCGCCGCTTAGTATATAACGAGAGCAATGTGTATGCCTGGCACAAATAAATGTGAGCGTATAACTGATTTTCATCAATGAAATCATGGACACACTTTTTGCGT
Organism: Cytidiella melzeri; assembly: GCA_022592445.1. Taxonomy (NCBI): domain Eukaryota; kingdom Fungi; phylum Basidiomycota; class Agaricomycetes; order Polyporales; family Irpicaceae; genus Cytidiella; species Cytidiella melzeri. The sequence goes on along the minus strand of JABYQR010000067.1, from coordinate 136,909 downwards.
GTGATGCTCTGGTGTCTCAACGCTCGAGAAAAGCCCAGGAGCGTTTTGATCCATGAAGACTCAACGCGGATGCGACCGCCTCCAGAAAGTGCGAGCACGTGGCTGGGAGGAAGTAGACCCTCTGAAAATCATCTGAGAACCTGTGCGATGTCTGGAGCTGCAGTCGTGAGCGTGATGTATTCCATAACCAATTGCATGTGTGTCCCCAAGTAATGCAGAGCCTCAGGGATGCGTGCAACTCTCCACACTCGGAAATACAATATTGATTTTGTCATACTTCACGAAGTGATCTGTCCCGGTGGACACGCAGGCTTGGTAGTCGTCGTGCTTCCAGTGTATTACCTTGCGTTGCGTGTCAGTGTGATGACTGTCCACAATGCGGGCCGCAAGAGCAGTTTGCTGGTTCTTTGCGAGATGCCTTGGATGATGCGGCGTAAGCACGAGCCAGGACAGACTTGGAATTGATACGCACGAGTAGACTTGACAGCAGCGCAATTCCTTTTGCGATTGATACAGGTAAGCGAAGCCCAAGTAAAAAAGGGTGATAAACGCGTGCTTACGTGTTAGTGTTGTGTAGAACCTTGGTCAAAGAGAAATTACAAAGTTCCAGAGAAAGGCATGGTCAACGCTGGACCCCGATGTCTCCTCCGCCGCCGGTGACACTCTGGACTCGCTGGCTCAGCTGCTTACGCGAGCGCTCACAATTAGCCAGGTATTTGTGGCACAACCGTCTTTGTAGTCGAACGTTCACCTTGAACATAAGCCGTAAGTAATCTGTACTCTACCGAGATAATGTCAATCTTGGGAAAGATGAACAACTGACATCAGATTGATCCTATGAGTCTCTGGGCATGACGAGAGACGACGCTAGACCTGCCGAGACAATGATAAGTTTCTCAAGACCGTGGGTCCAGCAGAGAAGTAGCGCACCTTCACCAAAACACTTCTATGCAAGAATTGATTGCCATCCCGGATTGGGAGAAAATCAAGCTTACACTGTTACGTTCCAACCTGACGAAAGCCAACATTGCACCATACGATATGCACTGACAGGCAAGTATCAAGAGCTGAACTTGTGTGAAGCAATACAAATACAGAACATATCCCAATAGATAGTGAACTGTTCGCCACTATCCCCGGTAAGTAACAGTACCGTGTATAGCGATATCAGTGGTTCCGAAAATTATATCTGCAAAGGCGATCAGCTATTTCCACAGGCATCATAGATGAGCATACACGCACTGTCCTATGTGTCTTCAGTACTTCAAATTTCGTCCAATCCCGCGTCGAGCCCTATAGGGGCTGCAATATCGAGGTCAGTCACCATAGGTCCAAGAGGAGAGTTTTCATCCGTGTGATTCGTTACGGAAGGAGCAGGAGTGGCCGCGGTACGAACTGCACGGAAGCCGTTCCTCCAGCCCACCAGAGCGGAAATCAGCATCAACATATCGGGCCATACCTGTGTAGAAAAACAATTAGTGCAGTTCGCTACCAACAACAGCGTGTGAAACGCAGTGCCGACTGGTAAAGTAAGCGTAAAGGACATAGCATCGAGGACAGGTGCACCGGGGGTATAGCCAATAAGAAGGGTACTCACGCTGTTCTTGAATAGCCCGCGTTCGATCGACCTATGGAAATAACGTGAGGTCAGCGGTCGTATTCATATCTGTACAGCAATACAGCAAGATCACTCCGCCCAGCTGATATGCCACAGGTATACGCATCAATTGTGGCAGAGAGCCTCTGCAGCAGTCACTGCGAGCATAGCTTTGTACTCTCGTGTGATCGAGGCAGGTGCTGCGATCATTGTAGGGTCTGCGCATGGTCCCCAAAGGTCTCGGTAAAAAGGTGCTCGCACAAACAAATGCTGCTTACTATCGCACAGCCTACAATTTACACGATGAAGCCCTGACTCGCTTTAAGGCAGCACCGAAACAATGGCACGAGTGTTGCCTCCGTTTGTAACAATGTTCGCCAATCAGCACCGTTGCCGCCACAATGGGCGAAAGCAGAAAGGCTGTTTGGCCGGATGATTTATCAAGGCGAATCGCAAAATAAACCAAACCGCCTCGAGGCCACCTTCGCACAGCATGCTAGCAGTGCGTAGCAAAGGGGGCTAAAACAACCGTAATGGCTCGCTCATGAAGGTAGACACCAGCGAATCGCGCGCTCCAAAACGTATCAAAACCTTGTTGCGCTCGAAGAATGTACACAGCCTTTGGCAACGTGCGGAGCCAATGAAGACCATATAGGGGTAGAGAACAGAACATTGGGAATGTTCTGTCCCCTCGCACTGCGTGGCCATTGAGTTTGCGGGAGCTTATATACACCAGAACCCTCGGCTTCGTGGCGGAGAGGAGGCGATCATAGACGCTGCACAGCCATAGCAGAAATTGAACGGCAGCGTGGAATCCGTGCGCAGGCAATGCCAACGGGGTTTTAGGTCAACCTCAACGGCATATCCATGGGGAGACCGACGCGCCAGGGCTCCCCAAACAGGTGACCAAGGAAGAAGTACTTACCAGTGAAGGGCGCAGACGAGGTCGCAGGTATTCGTCAACAATCCAGGCCATAGATATTGCAAGCGTTCTTGTACTTTTGCTCTGCCAGCTTGTGCTGAGATGGCCTACATAGAAATGAGACGAGACTCTGTCATAGACTTCGAGAGGAGAGTGGCGACACACCTTCGACTTGCCAAGGCTTCGCGCTTCAGCTACTAGAATCTTCCTGTCTTCACGCAGATGTGCGAGTTGCATGACAGTGTAGAGGAGCCAGAACCTGCATGACAGACGCGATATTTTGCCTGGGTCCAGTGACACGGTACCATCAAGGGATTTAGTAGTTGTGCTTGTAAGACGAGCAAGGAGAGAATTTGTCTTCGCAGGCACAATCGAGTGCGAAACAAGGAACCTGGTGTGGTCAAGCGGGTAGAACAGGAGCATAGACCACGCTTGGATTCGCTCAATAGTCAGCAAGTTTCTGGTCGCAGGTGATTTTCGCTCCATGGAAATGAGCCATTGCAGGATCGGTAAGAGCCCTGCGGAGACCAGAAGACGGGTGGTCAGAAATCATTAAGGAAGAAAATTCACGAGAAAAGCGGGGGAAATACAACAGAATGAGCCTTGGAAACCTCCAGATCTTTCAATCTTCTCTCAGTCTCTGCGGAGGCCGCTGGACTTTTGGTGCAAGGCAGAGTATACGCACCCCAAAAGCTGAACAGTGCCCTCGCATCGCTCAGCAGTCCAGCTAACTTCGCTAAGCCAGGCGCAACATCGCTAGTAGGTGAGACGCGTCGACCAGCTTCATGCTGAATCCTGGCGCGCCAGCGCAGAAACGGAACCAGGAGCTGTAAAGAGTACTGAAGCACCTGTAAAAACATGCAACCGCTCATTCAGAAGAGAGTCTAGTGTATTTTCAAGCAAGGCGCACCGCAAATGACTTTCTGTAAAGCCCCTGTTGGTCTAGCGTGATGTGCGCAACTAACTTGCATACTACTCACTCAGTCCCTTGCCATGAATTCAGGTATGTTGTGAGGTGTTGCAGAGTGCTTGACATAGGGACGTATGCAAAGGCTCCGAGGGTTAAGTCCTCCACCCGCGATAGAGAGAGAGCTTTGCTAGGCTTTGCCATCGCTCTTGTCGAATATTAGTGCGGTGCGTTTGGTGGTCGATGGAGGAGAAGAAGGAGACGGCGCAAGTGCATCATGGTCGTAAACGAAGTGCTGTAATAATCAGCTGCAAACGTACCGTGCGAAAATACCATTTAGCGCTGTATCGTGCTGGATATAAAAACGACGAACGCATCGTGCAGAAATTTCTTTGAACAAATCCATGAGGACACAAAAGTTCGGGCTCGGTTGTTTTACTCTTCCGTCTCCTTGTCCGCGTTCCAGTCCTCTAGAATAACCCTCGGCATTCGTCTGCGGACGGATGTCTGTTTCTCTTCTCGAGTGTCAGGTCCTTTCGCCGTTTTGACTGGTCCATTCTGCTGTCCTGGAGGCATCGCCATTCGTGGCTGGAGCTCATGATGAGGCGGGAGGTTGGCTGGAAGGAGATGGGGCTTGCTCGAGGAGAGGAACTACATATTTACTATCTTACCTGATTGTGCGCGATTCTTGAAAGATTATTTCCATCTCACATGTGCTGCTTGCCTTGCCATGGCCATCTGGTAGTGCCTTGTACGGCAACACCAAATAAATTCACAACGCCAACCACACACATCTGACGAGCTTCTAAGTTACCGTATTGTATTCGTTGTGGCCGGAACCCTACCCACCATAGGCATTGGCCGTTTCGCAAACACCATCTTCCTCCTCACGACTGCAACGATGTCCCACTCTGGGGGCGGACTGGATCCCACTTCATGCAACGCATCCACTCCCTCGTCGAACTTGCCAGACGTCTTGTGCATCACACCAAGCGGCTTCGCAAGGTTCACCAACTTGCCCTCGAGCAAATGATGCCCGATCAACAAAGTTGGTTTTTTCTACGTGGGTGTGAAGACCGCGCGTGCAGGCGACAAACACTGCAAGTTGTACTCACTGGATCGGTCTCCAAATCCAACTTTCCTACAAGTTGTCCAGCAGTCTGCCCCTCCACCTCCAATGCTCCTTGCAGTTCTATTAGCACCAGCTCGTCCGTGCCAAACTTTGCGAGTTGGGGTGGTAGTGTGGGCCCTTGGGCTGAAATTGCGACGTTGATGGGGACGATCATTCTCAGACTGGAGACTGTGCGATATACGATGTTTGTGGGCTTAACCACTGCGCCTGACTCGACGTATGGGCTGCGTTGGCTGTTGAGAGCTGTTCAGTCGGCCATTGACACAACGCACCCATTGAGCGCTTCTGCCTCTTTGTGGCGCTGGCTTGAGGAAGTCCTCGGTTTGTGCTTGATTAAAGTTGCAGATGAACTTGATGCTTCAATAACGCACCTAGGCGTGCAGTGCTGCTCTTGGGTTGTTCGATCTAATATTCCTTGCGGAATGAGGAGTCTCTTATCCTCGTCTGTATTGGTAGAACGAAGCAGTACTATCATACATGTACAAATACGATAAGTTACGCGATGATTCTGAAACAAAGCAAAGTAGTACACAACATGAACGAAAGCCGGGGGTGAATGCGGTAGAATACAGTGAATGGTAGTGTCCTGGGAAAAACATCGGAGAGATGCGAGTACCTGTACTCGCAACGGCGATCCACGCCGTCGAAGGCGAAAGCTGACAAGTTCTAAGCGAGCCAAGTCTGATTGCGTGTGGCTAATCAACCGTAGACGACCCTGATGGCAAGCAAAATCTGTGAGTTTCGCTTCTAATGCATGCAGATGTCAGAGGATATTCACCCTCGGGCGGTCGTAGATATGGGCTTGAAGTCCGTGCGACCTGAATCAACAAAGTGGCGAAGGACGTCTGTCCAGTCCTCGCGAGAGTCCCACGTAATTTTGCTGGGAGAGTCAACCTCGACGGGCATGACTTGACTGATCTCGCCGCATTGGATGATGATAACGGCCGTTCCGATGCCACCGCTCTTGCGGCAGCGATCTTCTCGGCGTCGGATGTCGTCGCCAACGAGGGGATCATTGTCGGTCACATATGTCCTAGGGACAAGGTGTGTCGACTTGACGGAGAATCTAGGAAGCAACATAAGATAACAGCCAGGTGAGCGTAAGAGAAAGTACTAACCTTCGAAGAGAGTCAGAGGATGGCTGGTAGCTGAGCTCTATCAGCAATGCTTGTTGACGGATGTTGGCAGGCATGCGCTTCAGCTGCAGAGCTTGGAAGCCAGCCCATCCAATCAATGTAGAGTGTGCGGACGTGAATTTCCTGAGACCTTTGACGATGTCCTCGTTCACGCCTGCGCCCATCGTCTGCTGCTTTGAGGCAGAAATCTGACTAGAGGTGTGCTGACAGATGGGCTTGTGCGAAGGCCAATGCAACTTCTGGCACTCCTGAGACTAAGCAGACTGTCAGGCTTGCTGGACTTTTAGTATTGGTATGGCTAGAACGTACGCAGTATTGGGTAGTCATCTGTAGATAGTACGTCATGAGCTAATCTGTATCGAATCTACAGTAAACGAGGCGAACGTACGCAGCCACCACATAGACGAAAGCGCATGCTGGGTTGCTCGATGGTACCACATTTGTCGCAAAGCCGGTATCCTCTCTGCTTAGGAGTAGGATTCGAGGGGGAGGTGTAGTAGTTGGCGGCAGCGGGCTGAGTGTAGGCCATTGGTGATCGAAGGTGCTGTTGTTCAGGGGAATTTTTGTGAAGGAGGTACGAGTTGCTTGTGCCATCCTTGCTATTGTCTGAGATGTTTTATACCGCAGAGACGAGCTGCGAGGCAGCATAGTATTCGAGTCCATGGCGTTCAGAAACAACAACTCGTGCAGTCCCACCTAATTGTGAAACGCGGTCGTTGGCGCCCAATGCTGCCTTTTCGGGAGTCCTGATCTGGACATTGCTTTTTGTTTCTGCCACCTCGAGTTGTGCTCTGACCTCTGCGTTATTGTTAACATTCGTTTCTGCCACTGCTACCTCCGTATTCCACCGCACCGCACAAAAGGACTCATCGAGCTCTCCATCTGCATGCAACGAACCAGACAAAAAAACCAGGCGCTCACTTTTGTTTCCGTCGTGATCTCTAGCAACCCATGCGGCTTCTCGAACACTCAAGTCGTCTGTGTTATCCATATGTCCACATCGGACGTGCAGTATCAATAGGATCTCTCTTTCTCTCAGGGATCCAGGTATCTTAGCTGCTGTATCATCAAACTCACTCTCTGACCCTCCCCACAGCTTCGATGTTGCACTTCATACTACATTCTACTCTGCACGCCACTATCATCAGTGCACCGGTGCCTATAACCACACAGGAGGCGAGGTAAGCACCGCGTAAGACCGTAGAAGCTTGCCGTCAAATTTTCCAAGGAGACCCTCGGATGAATCATTCAATCGAGAGTAACTTGAGCTTGCTATTGAAAGATCCGACATGAGGCCAGTCGGATGGCACTTCCGACTGAACGTGTCCTGATCATCAACTCTCAAAGTTCGACGTGAGTCTACTCATGTCTATGCTCATGCTCTGAGTTTCTCCTTTGCCTCCGCTCTTCCATCTAGTCCCTGTGCAGCTGATGCAGCCTCGTCCATCTACTGATGACTTTGCTGCTTCCAGCCCTCCGTTGGGTGAACACATCACACGCTGCGTCCGTGAAACATGCTATCATTGCTGTTCATGAAGATCTTTTTGCACTGCCTGACTGTGAGACTCTGAAGACATACGAACACTCAATTTTGGGCGTGTGGCACTGCCATGAGGTAGATCACTCATCTAGCGTGGGTCTTTCAGCCTCATGGCCTCTCCAAGTGCCGGGCATCGTGAAATTTCCAAGATCTGGACCAGGTACGTCTCCCAACTTTACTTCCGTTACACAGCTTAGCCCTCAAATAGTCGGCTGTCGGGGTGAGTAGTCAGCTTGCCCACGGCAACTTCTTGACCTATTCTAATTCCGAGTTTCAGGTTTTCAGTGCAAAGCAGTGACTCTTATTCGAATAGAGCTGCAAATTTCTGCGACACAGAGCCGCAAGTCCAGGTATTGAACTCTGCCGGCGGTGATTGTATTCGAGCTTCAGGAATGACGATGCAAGTATTGTCACACTCACGTGCTATGTGACAGGCGCGTTTTTGTCGCGCTCAGGCTGCTTTCTTCTTCCAAGCCGGCATTGGTGCACAGCACTTGTGTACTTCTGTGAATCTTGCATGGATGGTGCCAAAGCTCGCTTATTGTGCATGCAAAGTGGCTTGTGAGTTGCTTCTACTGTCTCGCGACTTCTCCGAGGTAGTTGACCAGAAGGACGACTGCCTAGAAGACGCATGCAAAGGCATGCAAGATGCATCAGATGCTGAGTTTGGTGGACGTTCGTATCATCTGAAGCGTGCAGCTAAATCTGACGAAGGTCCTTTCACGGGCTTCAGCCTGAGACTCAACGAAGTTATATGGGACTACGTGGACGAGGACGAGCGTAGTAAAGGTACCTTTACAACGCTCGTCCATGAACACCGGTTTTCATGAGCGAATAAGCCTGAGAATGTTGCGGCTTTAGAGCATGTGCAATGTATGCTTATCACAGTTTTACGCGGTAAGTTGCAGTTCCTCTACACGTCTGGTAGTCTCGTCTTACCGTCCATAGTAGTACATGCTTTTGCGCCAATAATAATCTCGCGCGCGACCACTGCGCGCATACGCCGCGATGGTACTAGGACGACGCTCGAAGTGCAAACTACAAAGGTGACAAGCTTACGCCAGAGCATGAGCGCCATCGTGAACCTTTTGAGGCTGAGCCACGCAAATGCAATAACTGCGGCCAGGTTGTGCTCATACCGAAGAAAGAGGTCTATTAGTTATCGTATGTGCTCTCTCAATCTCATTTTGATCTCTGCAAGTTTAGGGTGTCGTTGCAACCTCGGGGGATTCGTGGCCGAACTCTCCAAGTAAAAGGCGCCTGAGCACTTTGCGCGGTCCAGCTGCATTTTACACGACAAATTACGACACCACGAGCCTGGAATAACACAACTTTGAGCCACAGGCCGCTAAAATGGCGGACGCAAAGAAGTTTTTTACGTTCCTCCTCCGCGCGCAAGTCGAAACCTCGGCATTTGTCCTGTCAGGATGCGTCTGCGAACCAGCAGGCACCCGCTTTGCAGTGGTGCACAGTGGTGCAAAAATACCCTTCAGCGCGATCTCGTGGTGCCCCGCGTACAGTTAGTGGTCACGGCGCATTGAATGCAGATGCATGATACTTGCGAGAAGTTTCTTAGATATATATATAACATGGTGAGTACCCGACACATTTATCCCACACTTTCGTTTCGCCATTGGTATCGTGCACGATGTGGCGAAGCGGACTCATCTCTTTACTTGCGTCGTCAGCTGCCATTGTTGGCGCCGCCGATGCCATTTCGACCCAGGCATACAAGTGGAGCAACGTGAAGATTGGCGGAGGCGGCGGTTTCATCCCTGGGATAGTCTTCAATCCCTCTCAAAAAGGCCTCGCGTTTGTACGAACTGACATTGGCGGAGCGTACAAGCTTGACGCAGATGATTCTTGGACGGCGCTCCAGGATTTTGCGGATAATGCAAGATGGGATTATTGGGGCACTGATGCGCTTGCGACCGATCCTGTTGACCCTAATCGCTTGTACCTGGTGAGTGTGCGACGCTGTGTTCAGAGTTCACTATATCGACTGGCATTGCATAGGCCGTTGGCATGTACACCAATTCCTGGGATCCCAACAACGGCACTATTCTTATTTCGACAGACCAAGGCAAGACCTTTGACGCATCTCCTTTGCCGTTCAAAGTAGGAGGTAATATGCCAGGACGGGGGTTAGGAGAGGTCAGTTAGGCACGCTTCTCTGTACTTATGGAAGATGAATGTTTCCGCAGCGCTTGGCAGTTGATCCCCACAGCAACAACGTCATATACTTTGGTGCGCGTAGTGGTCACGGTTTGTGGAAGAGCACAAACTTTGGAGCAACCTGGACTCAGGTCACAAGCCTACCTAGCGCTGGTATGTCGGCTTAGGAAGACGAGATGAAACTGGCACTCAGTTTTGAATAGGCACATACGCACCGGATCCCTCTGACAGCAGTGGCATTAATAGTGACAAAATTGGTATAACTTGGGTCACGTTCGACTCAACCTCGGGTTCTACAGGGCAAGCTACTCCACGTATCTTCGTGGGCGTTGCTGACGTCGGACGGGATAATATATACACGTCTCAAGATGCGGGAGCAACATGTATGCTGTGCTTTCTCGTGCTTGCATCTACTTTCGCGCTGACATTCGTCTGATAGGGTCTACAATTTCTGGATTCAACAATAGCTGGATATCCCACAAAGGCGTGCTTTCCCCCAAGGAGAACGTCTTGTATGTCAGTACATCCGATGGGGCAGGTAGGCACCATATCTAGTATCTTGATCCGCTGGAAGGCTCAGCGTGTGTCTCTACAGGACCAAACGACGGGTCAATCGTCAGTCTACAGATTCTTGTCCTTCAATTGACCTAACGCTATCATTCAGGGTGGTGTCTACAAGTATAACATCACCTCAGGAACAGTCACCAATATTTCTCCAGCGTCCGGCAGTAAGTTTCACGTCCAGTCTCCTCGTCCCGCTGCTCAAGTAATTTTCAGGCGATCTCACCTTTGGCTTTGGGTACGGTACTGTCACGTCCACACCATTTGTCCCTAACATCCAGATGATTGCAGCGGTCTTGCTGTGGACTTGCAAATGCCAGGCACTGTTATGGTTGCGGCTCTCAACTGCTGGTGGCCTGATGGTCAAATATGGCGCACGACCGACGGTGGTCAGACATGGTCGCCATTTTGGGCTTGGGAAGCGTACCCCGATCTCAATCGATACTATACGTACGATGACTCCCTTGCGCCCTGGATAGGACCGGACTACACCATCACAACTCTAGACAAACAGCTTGGCTGGTGGATCGAAGCGTTGTCGATCGACCCTTTCGATTCGAATCATTGGCTGTATGGCACGGGGGAGACTCTCTATGGAGGGCACGATCTTTTGAAGTGGGATACAGTACACAACGTTACGTTGAAGTCTTTAGCGGACGGTATAGAGGAGGACTCTGTCCAGGGTCTCATCTCACCTCCGTCTGGCGCCCATTTGTTGTCGGCGGTTGGCGATAATGGCGGTGAGTGTATTGAGCGCTACTAGACACATCTGGCACGGCTGATTAAAAATGGAACACGACCCTCGTAGGTTTCTTGCATAATGATATAACAAAGCCTCCGCAGAACGCGTTCAATCCTGTTTGGTCGACCAACGTTGATCTCGACTTTGCTGGCAACAAGCCCTCGACTTTGGTGAGAATTGGGAACGGGAACGGGTAAGTGTATCTTTTCAGTCCACTCGACCTGGAGGACTCATACAATTTCTGCTGTAGTGAAATCGCCTTGTCTACCGACGGAGGTAACACTTGGCCCGTCACCATCAGTAAGCCGCACTTTGTCAGGTATCTAATCTCTCATCTAAATTCTTCCAGACGGTGCAACCAATGTCAATAGCGGCAAAGTAATCTCCTTCCTTGAGATTTTACAAAGTGTACCAAGAGCTAACGTTTGGATGTAGATCGCTCTGAGCGCAAACGGAGACACAGTCCTTTGGAGCAGTGGGAACGCGGGACTGCTGGTTTCAACCAACGGTTCGACATTCACCTCCGTCTCGTCTCTGCCATCAGGTTCTGTCATCGCCGCCGATAAGAAGAACGACACGGTCTTCTACGCTGCTTCCGGCTCGAAATTCTACTTGTCCTCAAACGGCGCGCAAAGTTTCACAGTGGTTGGTAGCCTACAGTCGTCGACCTCACCTGCAAAGATCGTCGTAAACCCAAACATAACCGGAGATGTCTGGGTCTCCACTGACAAAGGACTGTTCCACTCCACGGATTCTGGGATCAGCTTCACACCTGTTTCCGGTATCACTCAGGTGTGTTCTTCGTGTGAAATACATATGGCGGGCAACAGCTTACGTCATTGCTTGCACGAAGGCATGGGCAATCGCGTTGGGTGCACCGGAAGGTCCCCATGGCCCTCCAGCCGTCTTTGCCGCCGCGAACCTCACAGGAACTGGCGGAGGTATAGGGTATTATAGATCGGATAACGGCGGGGAAACCTGGGTCAAGATCAACGATGCTGCGCATGGTTTCGGATCGATTAGCTCCAACCCACTCACTGCAGACCCAAGAATCTACGGCAGGTGAGTCTTAGACTCATGTTTTGACCTTAACCAGTGGCTGACTGACTGGTGATGTAGAGTGTACATCGGCACAAATGGACGGTGAGCACATTTAATTTACTGTACGTGCATACTGTTCTGACTTTCCATGGTTTCTGTAGGGGGATCTTCTTCGGAGACAAGTCGTGAATGAAGATTACTTGGTTTATCTATCCAAATCACATATGATTTGTAACGATAGATACATAGTATAAACACGCATGACATCGACCACGTTTCCTACGAGTGAACGGGAGCCAGAATGGCACCAGCCGTCTGGTCTCTCACGCTCTTCACAAATCGTATAGAGTTCGTGCCACCGGTCCCCCTCAGGTCACTTTCCGGCCTTTGATTTCGCCTCGACGGTCCGACAATGTACATAGCCACTATCCGTACATGCGCGTCTCGGAACACCTTCAAAGCGGTGACGGCAGCGTTGTACGCCTCTGTCAGCACCTCGCTCTCAGACGCTTCCACAAAATCGCGCAGAGGCCGAGGGTTGGCTGACAGATGCTGTAGGAAGTTACGATGATGCCGCGGCATGTACGATTGCATACGAGTGAGGAATGACACAGATGGCTTGTCCTTCAGTGCAGACGTTGTGGCAGGTGAAGATGTGACGCTTGTTGAGGACGACGACGGGTCCAATGAAGGGTGTTTACCGGTAACGTGGGAGGCATGCGAATATCTGTCGACGCCGAGGAACACGTCTAAGGCGTGGATGAGGGAGCTCTGGCCCGCACTTGGACCAGAAAGCTCGGCAGGATACCTCAACTCTGGATCGAGCTCAAGACCCTTAAACACCCATTTCTTGCCTGCATCTACGTCAGAGTCTGCGCCTCGGAACCAGGGACGTATCTGGTTGTAGAACACCAAAGGATCGCAACCCTCGTGAACGGCAAGGAGGATCTTGGTCAGCTCGCTAATAACGGAGGAAAGGGAATGCAGGTATGCCGTGATTCGCCGGATGGCAATTTCGTCACCGACGAATGTCTCGTCCATCGTCGCTCGCATAATGCTCAGCGCCTCTACGCCGCGGAGCTCGATACGGGCTGAGGAGAGGTAAAACTCCTCTTCATCACGCGTACCGGTGAAGAGCGTAAGACATCTGAGGTTGTCTAGCTCAGGAGCTGGAGACAATGGACTCTGTTGACTCTTGAGCTCCCAGTTGTAAAGCACGTCGTCTGAGTAGGTGAGGACTGGAGGAAGTTGAAGAAAGTCAGATACTTGCAGAAGCGGAACTGTGATCGGCGGGGGTATTATGATGTCAGGAGTGGATGGTGGAAGGGTGCGGATGTAAAAATGCATTATCCATGACAGAACATGGTGGGATCGTCGAAGCAGAATTTCCGATTTCTTGAGTTCTGTGGTTGGTAAAATTGGTAACTGGGTAGAGAGGCGCGTGAGTCCGTGTGGTCGTATCATGCAATCACATAATTGATACTCACACATCGAACTCGAGCACGCCATTCAGCTGAGCGAACCCGATCCGCGTCTGACAAATCTGGCTTGTCCCCAAGTTGCAACCTTCTCGCTACAGCGTCGCCCAAAATCTCCTCCCAAGGTTGCCATAAATCGGGTAGACGAGTCAGGGGTGGTTGAGGAGGCATGAAGCCTGTGCGAGTATCAACATCGAAATCATGAGCAGCTACCGTCGTCGTATCCACAGTTCCAGCGGGTGGCCCAAGATTAGCTTCTGGACGTGGAAGAGACAAAAAGTGGTCCGGTGGAAGACGGTTCATGAGCTCTTGCGGGTCTGAGGACATCATGATTGATTTGGTTGGCTGTATAACGCCGAGACTGGATCAGCTTTGGATGCGCGTAGAGGCTCTGCCTCCGTGGAGGTGTATGAGGGAGGAGGATGGAACAAAGAGGTGAATCACACTCGTCGCATTTTTGCAAGCTAGGTCGGACCTTCCGATTGGTCAGCGTGTTTCGTAAGCCTCCAAGCGGGCCGCCAAGCGATGCCGACGGCGCTTCGCAGTGCGGGCGGAGGCAAAATAGACTGTCCTTGGGCATGCTTACATGGAGCAAACCTCGACAACCGCTGTCGTAGAACGCAATTGGTGAAGACAAGGGCCAAGTGACTTCGTTGCGTGCATCAGAACGTCAGGAAACTGGATAGCGTGAGGGGTTTTCTCCACCCTGAAGGTAACATCTACGTGTTTGGTCACTGTAAGGGAGGTATGTTAGGTCATCTTGCGGTCCACTCGCGTATTCCAGGCTCTTGTTCACGAACACTTGACAAGCAACGTGCTGAACACATCCGACGTTCGACGGCATCCTAAATGTCAGGCGCGCAGTCCATTCGCTTGATGCTCCGCCCGTAGTACAGTCGCGTTAACTAAAGAGATACCGCGCACGGGCTTCTCTCTGGCAGGCTAGCGTTCGGACCAGCAAGTAGTTTGTCTGAGATGGCTAGAGCAATCATTTGTGGCCAGTATTGATACATCCCGGTATTGTCGTCAAAGTTCCTGACTCCTGAGCAACTAGGACATCCCGCGCACACTCCGTAACCTCGGTCACTCACTGGAGCCGCTTTGATTGTCTCTGGCATGCTGTGAAAATGAGGGTGGATAAGCTCCTGGCCTACGGAGGGGCCAGCGGTGGTACGCACTACATTACGATGCCCTAGCTAGCCAAGGTTGCTCCTCTGTCAGCAAACTGGTACACTATCGTAGCAAGCCAGAAAGACTTTCCACTTTCGATATAATACAGTCCAGAAAGACTGCAAGAGGCTAATCTAGTGTGAAGTAGAGGTCAGAGGACAGCGACTCCCTGAGGAAATGCATAAAGACGATGCCCCAATCACCCACGTGAATTGTGACCGCGGTCACACGATGGTCACAACAACTGCTAATCGCGAGCGCGAGCGTTGAGTCGTTCCAAGTTCCAACGCGAGACTTGCACTGAGCATTCACTACACACGACATTAAGACGTCTTTGTGATGGGTATGCCCTTTGTCTTCAAAGCCGCGTGGATGTGTACTGACCATGTTGTTCAGACAGGGACGATGCGGACCACTTCCCGGATGGCCCAAGTAACAAGTCCGCCACATGAAGACTGGCCCACGTCGGTGGCTGTGGGGCACATAGAACAATGAAGTGACGCGTTGTACATGTCGATGGCCAAATCTCGTATCTGGCTGGCCAGCGGGGGCGGATGTCCTATAAATACGGCGCAAATGCTGTTAACTTGACTGCTACCAAGAACCCGTTCGTCTCCAATACGTCTACTTGCGCACACGTACTTCGCCATCTTTGAAGACTCTTGCAATCTTCAGCCCAACCTACCATGCAAACCACACCTCTAACCCCTACTCGTCAACGCCACAAAACACTCGAATCTTCACAAGATCGCCGCCGCTATGGGATGATTTGGACATCCTCCGAATCACCCCTTGTACATGCAGCTGAAGACCATAAATCCGAATGTCGCATGCTACCCAATTCAAGGCCG
Organism: Cytidiella melzeri; assembly: GCA_022592445.1. NCBI lineage: Eukaryota > Fungi > Basidiomycota > Agaricomycetes > Polyporales > Irpicaceae > Cytidiella > Cytidiella melzeri. The sequence goes on along the minus strand of JABYQR010000067.1, from coordinate 121,657 downwards.
CAACTCTCCGTAACAGAACCGGCCTTCGAGACTGTCTCACCTCCTGAGACCAGCGTTACCCTCACACGTCTTCCCAGTACGCCAGCTCAGGCCGTGATCTCCAAATACCGCGCCAAGAGAATCGCAAAGGATGCGGAAGACGAGCTTCTGCGTGAGGCGAGAGAGTTTGACGCAACGACTTGGAAAAGCATCGAGGAGAAGCTCAGTCACGGAGAATCCCTGATCAACCAGCTAGCCGAGTATGCCGATGTCGCTACTACTCTCAGCAACGACGGCGACGACTGCAATGTGTCTCCCAGAGCTACCTGCAACGCAGAATCGAAGGCGACTCCTACTCACGAAGAACCTATTCCTGAGCTCCACGCGAAGATTTTGGCTGAAGTCACTGCGGACCCCTCAGAGACTCTCCTCTCGGATGAACTGAAGCCTCACATTCGCAGGAGCCCCAGCGTACGCTTCGACCAGTCGACTAAGCCAGAGGTACGAGCGGCGGTACGTATCGAGCTCTGTATATCAAGTTCCTTACCTTACAGTGCTCGAACATAGAGGAATCAAGCCTTTGTGATGTTTGTGCTGAACGGTTTTCCTACGGACGGATGCCAGTTCATGTGCAGGCACCCTGAATGTCGCATGATTCTCCCAACATTCAGATCCCTAACGTACCACTTGCACTTGCATGACGTCAAACCCGATTCGAAAGGTGTCACCCCCGTGTAAGTTCAATCTTTGAACCATCTTATGACTCCATCTGATTACTAACGCATGATACAGTAGGGCATATTGCCATGCCTGCAGCATGACTTTCGAGACAAACCGCGACTTGCTCGTTCATCCCTGCTCGCGCGTCATGGAGCTGCTTGAACAACAAGCATCTGTTCATGGGCAAGCTCAACGCCTAGGTGGAAGAGGTAAATAACTGCACACCATACACAAACAATCTGGCACTGAATATCAAAGTTCGTTAGCTCGACTCGCCAAAGTTGGATCTTTCATCAAGAAAAGCCTCAAGAGCATACATAAACTGAAGTGGATCTCATACCCGCAATGCTGATAACGGCCTTGTGTCTCTAATTATTTGGATCGCGACCCTTTCCCGGCCGGTATTTCCTTTGTTCGTCATGAATGTAGCTCTTCAGGTTGAGAGTCTTTATTAGCTTCGTGTTATTGCCCACATCTACTACACCGTTATTCTGAAACAGCCAGCAACAAGCGTAGTTTACTGCCATCCCCTCGCCTTCGCGAATACTTACGATTACCCGATTTGATTACATAACGAAGTTCGACACCGTCGTGGATAAGACGCATGTCGAACGACCTCTCTTCTCTACGCTCTACTTTACGACCCTCTTGTACTACATACTCGCACCCGTTGTCGCGCATCTGGACAATACAGCGCGGTCCTGTTCCTTTCCTGAACGACCGCGCGCCCCAGTGAAGACGAACCGCCGACTCGCCTTACACGGTGTCACACTACACGTGTGTGTGACGCCTCGTGTTATCTGTTGTTTCAGGCCGTCGTGCGTTGTTTCATGTTCAATACACAGCGCACTTGCAACCCTTCATCTACGCTGCCTTGATGTTCACTTTCTTTGCCTCAAAGGCGGTCAATAGTCGCCAGTTAAGCCGTTGCTGTGCGAAATAATGCAACACATAACCTCCGTGATCCGCCAATTGTGGGCTGTTGCAGACCACATCACATATATGCGCCCCCGCCTCGAGGTATTCGTGTCCTCCGCTTCACAGCCGCAGACTATACCGAGATTGTACAATGTTCTGGCTGACATGTGGGTTGAGCGTGCATGTACGCCGCCAACGCTCGGGAGCGTAGGCTCTGCAGGGACTTATAGGCGGCCTCAGAGGGGTGGAATCTTCAGTATGTCAGGACATGGACGAATTTTCCCTCAGCAACCCACTCAACAAGGATCTGAACCGGCAGGGCCGTCTTGCGTTCTTGCCCAAGGATGATCCTCGATACCTCGAAGGTGAGTTGCCCTTAGGTTGTGATTGGCCCAAAGTATTGACGGGTGCGCTTAGTCACAGAGCTCTTTAAGGATGGCTGGTCCCATCCTGACAAGCAGCTGCCGTATGTCCATGGGGTCTACAAGATTCTCTCTCCAGAGCGGCTACTTAAGCCATTCCGAGACTACAAGTATGTTATACCTTACGAATCACTCGAACTGCTGATTTAACATATATGATTTAGGTCTTCTTTGCAGAACGCGTCCCTCTGGAACCCCTTCTACACGAAGCAGCAGATCGATGCGAAGGAGTTGTTACTTTTTCATGGCACAACGAGAGGGTGTCTGCTGGCCGAGAATAGTACGGCTGGACTCCTGTGCAATTTACCGGAGTGTTATCTATGCGGTATTATTAGGGAGAGTTTCGATATGAAGAAATGTGGTAAGTATCCAGATATGTGGTCGATAGGAGGTTCACTCATGGTTGCATGACTGATGTAGGCTCAAAGAACAAATTCAGTCGGTGAGCTCAAATGAGGGCAGACTTTGACGCTGTCAGACTGACCTTCCAAACAGCTTCGGTACAGGGATTTACACCAGCTCCTGCTCATCCAGTACGTCCTCCGCCCTGTCCGAAAGCCTCTTGCTGACGCAAGCACGCAGAAGCAGATGATTATTCTTCAAATCTCTCTGAGAAAGCGACGCTTCGTGTCCTCCTCGTCAATCGAGTGGTCGTTGGTCGCACTCATCGCCTTCGACGTAGCAACCGAACGCTCACTGCTCCGCCGTGGGGTTATCATTCCATTACCGGCGAGCCGGGTGATGATCTCAACTACGAAGAAACTGTGGTATACAGCAACGAGGCAATACGACCCGCCTTTCTGATCGTCTACGGGGACAAGCCACCACCACAGAAGCGCGCTGTGGGGCGAGGACTCAAGTTGAAGTCAACGGTGCGCAGGATGTTTACCGCGCCGCCCCTTGCAAAGTAGCCCCTACTTTCACATTCACTATCCACATATTTCACAATTATATTTGATTTATTCGCGAACTGGAAACTATACTGGTGCTATCTAACGAATGAAGGAATACAGAATGACGTATGCCGGCAAGATCGCGTCGCAATTTGCCACGAATACCCTCTCGCCATCGGTCACCTGCTGACTATCATTGTGGGCTGATATAGCAACATCGCACGCGATCATGGCTCGATAGGGCGAAGATGTGGATGAAGTCGCAAACTTGTCAGCCAACGCGGGGTTCGTGTACGAATATATGCCATCGCCAAAACTGCATTCGGCTACGAGTCAATGTCAAGTAAGGACAAGGATCTGGTGTGCATGCTCACCTGCCATTATTATGCTCAACGTCAAAGGCTAACACAGCGAAGGAGGATTTGATTATACAGCATATGCCGCAGGACCGCCACGAGCAGAGGGTCAACTCGTTCACCCCGAAATCGCATATGCACTGTGAGGCGTGATAGGTTCTCAGGTCTCGCAGCTGTTCCTTCGAGTCCAATTTGCGCCTACATCTCCATGGTCAGACAGACAACCTTGCCAACAAGTGGTGTCCTACCGGTATGCCTCGAAACTGGACTTTACCTCCTGTGGCGATGAGATTCCAACTATCTTTGTCACCACAGGCGCCTGTATCTCTCGCCACTCATGCAAAAAATGTTCGGAGACTGAGCGAATGGTTCAGGTGAGTTGCACTAGGAATGTAACGGCGAAACGGGAATACGCTCACCGCTTGTGAAAGTTAGCTCTGAGATATCGACTTCTCGAAGACACGGCTTTGCGCGGCGGCGCCGTTCGCATGCTCTGCACAGCTGACGTATCGTCTGTGGCATTGTATGACAATGAAGGCATGCTTGCACTTTGCCATCGCGCACAGCTTCTCTGCATACATTCGTCAGAGCTTTCCACGCTCGGCTCTAATCAATTTGCACCTAAGATGCCCGTCGCAGCAGCATCCTCCATGAGCTGCCTTCGGGGCCTCACGACAGCTTGCAACCAGACACGACTGTATCCTGGAGCCCGATCCGTTGCGCGCGCATGTCTTGCCACAGTACCGATGTTGATATCCGTTTTCTACGAATTTCGGGTTTATACCACAATTCTAGCTCATGTATGCGTCTTTAGCATAACAGACCATAGGTATGAAACCTTTGACTCACTTCACAGAGAACTTTCTGACTGGCTGTTTGGTTGGCCCACTGCATTGCGGACCTCAGGATAGAGGACATGGTCGGGTACAAGAGCAGGTGAGTAATGGCGTCTTTCGACATTGAGATACTGCTTTCTTGTACCTTTCAGGACATGCTTTTGCCTCGTGCACCAAAGCAGACGCGATCGCGCGTGTCAATTCCTGCGTCTCACGCGAACATGTGGCATGAACGTGTACGGGGCGATGATCTGTTATAAACTCTCGTGTACCTTGTTTTGGGAAACAACCAATTTACGCACATCGATTCTTCAACCTTCACTATTTCAGTCAATTTCTAGCTCCTGGAGAGCTCTCGGCGACAATGTCGACCATACCAGCTGGTCTGTCTTTTCTCGCGAGTATGGCATCGCAGTATCCGCCTTTTCAGAAGGCAATGCACGGTGTCTCCGCGGCCACTACTACTGCCAACCCTGCCGGGCTTCAACTCTCTCCACAGCCCAATCCTCCTGTGAACAATCCCGTCGTCATTCAACATCCCTTCCAACCACAGGCCACATCTGTGCCGGTCAATATACCTCCAATTACTAGCACGAGCGGTGGTCGCAATTCCGCCAACCGTACACCAGCTTCTAGTCCTCCCACTGGAACGCAATTAGCGTCTACACAACTCTGCGAGGTGAATATAGATCACATTATACGCCACAGCCCATTTTGATTGACACACGCATCGTAGAACTGTCACGCCCGTCCAAAGTTCGTCGACGCAGCTACAGGAAAACCGCACCCGTACTGCAGCAAAAGCTGTGCAACGGCAGCCAAGCATAATGTGTCGAACTTGTGTATGGTAAGTCCCATGGCATATTTGTAACCACGAGCTTATCTCACGCGCCTCATCGACGGTTCTTCAGGGATGTCATGCGCGTCCGAAACGTGTTGAAGCTGCCCGTACGCATGATTACTGCAGCAAATCCTGTGCCCAAGCGTCGTCGTCGTCCAGCAGCCATTCTGCCTCGCGCCAGAGTGGTGCAAACCCTAATCCGATTGGTAAATGCTTCTGAGTCTTATCCTCCGTCCATCGAATCTTACGGGTGTGGCAGGAACGTGTCAAATCCCAGGATGCACGAAACCAGTGCACAAGAACACTACCGGCAGTGGGCCTATGGGACGGTTCTGTGGGCATGCCCATAAAGAGTACGTGTACGATGGAAAACGGGTTTTGCGATAGGACATGTATTCACTGAGATTGGTACTGTATAACAGACTTGCGGAGAAAGCGTGCCTATACTGTCGGAAAGCCCCAAAACAAGGCGATCGACATTTCTGCGGTCAGGCCTGCGCTGACGAGGCAACGAAGAAGGGACCGATGATTTTAGAAGTGCCAGAGGAGCATGTCACTTTCCGAAGTGGTAATCCCGATCCCTGCCGCTTTATGTGTTATGATGCCATACTGATTCCGCTGCTCTTACTACCTGTAGTCGAAGCACAATTTAAGTCGTCGTGGAGGCATGTAGGACGTGCTTGCCCCTCAGTCCGACATATCTACAAGATTATCGCGGACCAATCTTCCTTGGACAAGTACAACGCATATCGGTAAGCCTCTTCATCACTAGCATACAAAATTATTCACACTGGCTTTTGCACAGCGATGACGTCGAAGCGCGTGGGCAATTTGTGGCCAGTGGCCGTTCAGCAGGTAATGAGAATCGTAGATGGCACGGAACCCGACGCGAATGCAAGTTAGGAGACAAGGGTCACACGAGCTTCTGCGCCTCAAACAATTGCTCGCTCTGCTGCGTTATGAGGACGTCTTTCGACGTAAGCTTGTGGGGGAAGAAGACGGGCTGGGGCAGGTAACTTGTGATTTTTCGTCTGATTTCTAAGAATGACTAGAAACCCGTCCAGGTTCGGCGCGGGAATCTATACGTCGTCTACATCATCCAAGTATGCTCCACTCAAGCATGCCCCCTGCCTAACATTGAATTTACAAAATCGTAGATCAAACGACTACTCTCAGAACGCAGACCCAAACGCAGCCTTGAAAGCAATTCTGCTGAACAAAGTGGTCGTTGGAAAGGGGTACAAGATGACGCAGGACAATACGACGATGACTGCACCGCCTGCAGGCTATGACTCGGTACGTGACGGACGTTTTCCTTCTCTTTCGACATGAAGATTGACTCGGACATGCGCGCATAGGTTCTCGCAGAGAAAGGAACAAGATTGAACCACGACGAGCTTGTGGTGTACTGCAACGAAGCTATTCGACCTTCGTACCTGGTTATGTACGACTCGCAGTAGACGTTTGAGGTTTCACGCTCGTTTTGTTTTATATGAGAGACGAGGGCTCCATTGCGCTCTAACTTATCCTGTACTATGATTTTTTAACTGTACAAAGCATGCAATGAAATATACACCACTACAACGAGTGGAGAGAGCGTTTTGTCGTTCAAAGATAGGCTGTATTAGTCTCATCAAGGCAGAGTAGAAAGATGGTCAACCTGGCGTGCCTCAAAAATTTCCCGTCTGGTGGTTGAAACGAATGACGCATAATTCATTACCACCAAGTCCGCTTCTTACGCGTCCACGTCGGAGCACAGTCCGGATAAATATCCTTACATACGCCTGACGAGCATATGTATTCCTCACGTAGCAGTTTCTGTATATCTACCTCGCAGAAATGGCGATATTTTGAGCTTGATAATCATAATCGACATGCAAGTGATAGAACGAGATGATAATGGACACCGCACAGCAAGCCACCTAAACGTTATTCCTCCATGGCAAACAGGATGCAAGATAACGTAATGGCTTAAGCAGCAAAAAGAGTGGAAAGGAAGGCCTCTCCAGCGGACTTGGGAGTCTTCTCCTTCTTTGTGCTCTCCTTGTTGACTACATGGGTTGCATACAATGAGCGGATGTGACGAAAACTGAGATAGTTTGATACGTACGAAGCTCTTGCTTGCGGAGAACCTTTGCGTAGGGATTGAGACGGAAGAGAACACCCTTGTTGACAAGGGGGTTCTTGCGCTGGGTCCAGGGGCGTTTTTGGTGCTTGGCATTCGCTGGGCGAACAACAGACTGAATCTCATCGCTGTTGATCAGACGAGTGACGTCGGGGTTGGTGATCTTGGCAGTAGGGAGACTGGAAGGTGATTGGTAAGGACGCATAAAGATGAACATTCTTGACTTACATGTAATCCTTCTTGACAAGTGAGGGAGTATCGAAAGTGCCGAAGACTTCATCGAGAGCAGCGAATGCGCCCTGAGTCCAGATGACGAAGCGGCCAAGGTGACCACCCGGAGCGAGCTGAAGAAGGTTCAATCTCCTGACGCTGACAAGCTCAACACCAGGGATGTTGCGGAATGCCTTGACGATGCCGTTGTCCTCATTGTAAACAATGAGTGGACCACGGCGCTGACGGTGGCGGCGGTTGCGCAGCTTGCCCTTGCCCGCACGGAGTTTGCGGGAGTTCGATACCTTGACGACATCAGAGTACGCGTTGAGGGTCTTGAGCAGAGCGACAGCCTCCTTGGTCTTGGCGAACGACTCGACGGCAGAGTCAATGACGAGAGGGACCTCGTTAATCTCCTCGATGCGGTGACCACGAGCAAGAACGAGCGATGGAAGGGCAGAGGCAGCAAGAGCCGAGACGACAGCGAAACGGCGCTGGTTCTGGTTGACCTTCACGTGCCACTTACGCCAAGTCTTGGTAGGCGCGAACATACGACCGCCGCGGCACATGTTACCAAAGGCAGCCTGGCCTGATCGGTGAGTTCCTCCACCGCCGACACGGGGGATACGAGCGACGGCACGACCAGTACCCCAAGACTCGGCACTAGTCTGGTGTCCAGCCTTCACGTTCACGGCGTATGCCTGCCTCTTGTTTTTGGCAATGCTCTCTGTGGCCCAATTGAGCATTCAAACAGTCTCAATTGTGCTATGGCTACTCACTGTGCACCTGCTGGACGACATCGAGCCTGATGGGTGCGGTAAGGACCGCGGGCAAGGGCAGGGAGGTCGAAGCCTCTGTTGAAGAGCATAAATCATGAGTTAACATACTGTGCAGCGCGCACACGTCTCGTCATACCTCCAGCAGTAGAGTGGACGCTGACAGTGGGTCGGGAGGCCATCGTTTGCGACGGTCTTGAGAGTCTTGAGGATGTTGAGGATAGCAAGGGGGAGACGCCTGAAATTCTGTGGATGTCGGTAAATGCCGAAAAATAAGGTTTGCTACTGCATAGCTGCTCGAATAGGGTATGTCGGCGCTAAGGTCTCCCTCATCCTCGCTCGCTCGACGCCGTCATGCCACCGTTTAAGCTCATGTTTTAGTTGATCAACTGCAGCCTATACCTGCGTTATTGACTGTAGGAGGATGTGAATACACTGTCTACGTCTTTCTCACCATATGCGGTGAGTGGCAAGTCCCTCTTTGTCAGGCCTCGAGGTGTACTCGAGGCGCAGAACTCTGTACCGGGCACACTCTTAAAGCTGTTGGACGCTCTATGTCGTTCTGCAGCCGCGTCGCAAAGGCTTCTCTTACCATGTCTCAACCGTCAACACCCCACACCGCTATTCCAATCACTACCACCGAATCCACTGCAAACTTGCACTCCCGCGATGGCTCACTCCAACACCGCGTCGGGGACCGTCGAGCGAAAACCTGTCTAACAACAAGCTCATCTTGCGTCCAGTTGAGTAGTCAAACGTGCACGACCTACTTGAGCTTACGAGTATACTCGAACAAAGCTCTGACCAACCTCGCCGCACGCGGTCGCTGGAAGTTTTTACCTCAGGTAGTCAGCCTAGTCAGGCACTACCATCCCCGTCTCGTACCCGTCGCGGGAGGATCAGCTCGCCACAACTAAGTCCCATCTCACCCAGGCCGCTCGTCGCGCGAAATACACCCCCCACCACGCCCGCCAGCTCTTTGCGCCAGACAAGGACGCCAGTAGCCCCACCTAGGATCTTGTTTTACCATAAACATCATCCTCACTACGGTTTCACAAACTTCTCACCGCATCCCGTCATGTACGAGGGCAAACGATATCCTACCAGCGAGCATTTGTTCCAGTCGTTCAAGGTACGACGTCTGAGCCCCACCGATGTTTATTGCTAATCTTGTTCACAGTTCCAACGCCATCAACCCGGTCTTGCTGAACATATTCGAACATGTTCTGAATGGCCCAGTATGGCGTTTTCAGAAGCTCGCCGCTTCCAGCCTGAGGTTCGACCTGACTGGAAGGTTGTCAATCTAGAGAAGGTCTTCGACTTTTTCCATTCTCACTTGTCCCCATCTTCAAGTCCTGAACAACGCATTAGATGGACGAAACGCTATGGCACAAATTCACCCAGCACCATGACTTGCGAGAGGAACTCCTGAGCACAGGCAATGCAGAGCTTGTCGAGGTTCGTTTTGGTTTACCTGTGTCGCTGATTATTAACATCGGCCCGCTGTATTGGATAGGACTCAGATAAAGACGCCTTCTGGGGCGTCGGTGCAGACGGCAGCGGATGCAATGAGCTCGGTAAAGCCTTGGAACGACTTAGGAAAAAGCTATCCGAACAAGGGTCTGGCTGATCGTCTCCGTCTCGTTGGCGTCGTGCTTACGGTGTTCGAGCTTCATATGCTTTATGACGATGTATTGAATATATGTATATAGGTGACTTCCCGTAAGTTTCGTGAACAGAGTGTTTCCCCTTATACTACTGCAACGGAGGCCAGGGTCCCCCTCAGGATTCATGCAACGTGTAGCAGGAATTATCGTCGTCGAGGTGCGAGGTAAGGGGCTATGTCAGCGCTAACCTGACTGGCACAAGAAACGAGGATTGTCGTTCCAAATTTGTGCAGTGTGGCAGTGCTTGCCTCGAGGTGGCCATTGCGTTGAGGTCACCACGACGCAACTTCGAACATCTCCGGGATATAAGACAGGCTGTTCGAGATGATGGGGCCCGCATCTACATGCTCTCAACCATGGCCACCGCAGCTTTCCGCAATAGCAGTTTATGTGAAGTGAGTCATTACGGACAGCTTGAATCCTCTAGTATTTGACCAGGTCGACTGCCTAGCTCTGCCACATCAAGCCAAAACACGGCGGCCATCCCTTCTGCGGCAAGACATGCGCGACTCAAGCTGCCACCCTTTGTGTGGTGAGTACATCGTAGCTGAACCATTCCTGGACCATCCAGACTGATATCATGCGTAGCACTGCTACCAGAAGCCCAAATTCGGCACCTATGAATATTGTGGCAAGAATTGCGCTGCGCAGGCCCAAGCACAGCCTCAGCCAAAGTCTCAAATCCAGACCGTGCCTACTCCACAGACTGTGCCCTTGAATGTCGTCAAGCAGGCAGTCAACACGGCTAAGAAGGTCTCTGCAGCGCCAGCGAGACAAGCCCCTACTAGTCGTCGTAAGTCTATCACCCATAAATATAACTTCGGCCGCATGTGGCACTTAACGCTAAGTTCCTTCAGCGTTCCAACCACTGCAACAACCTACCGTGCCTGCGACTCAAATTCCCCCAATGAAGCAATGGGTGAACGTAGCTGCAGCTCATGTCCCTCACATCCTTTCGACTCTCAACCCTCCTCAAGTTCAATCCCAAGTTCAGCCGCCAGCAGCACCTGTACCCCCCACTCGCAAAGCAAATCAGGCGCCGCTGCCTCCCACAAAGCCTGCAGCGACAAACGACAAGTCTGCCCAGCGACTTGCGAGTGGGCTCGATCCTCAGGCAGTGTCGTCGCCGACTGTCCTTGAGTATCCCGACTCGCCTGCAGTATGCCACTTGCCGGGATGCGAGGAGTATGCGCACGTTGACTCGTACGGAGAGGCTAGCGAGTATTGCTCCAGAGCCCACAGAGAGTGTGTATCCTTTTCTTCCACTTGTCCGAAGCTGACCATCCTAATGTAGGGAGGCGGTGGATACAGGCCTGGTCGATCCGTGCATCAAGTGCCTGATTATGCCCCAGAGCAAGGGCGACTATTTCTGTGGTCGCATATGCAGAGAAGAAGCTCTGCACAAGGCGTCTGCCATGGCCCCGACAGGTTTTCCTTGAGCTGGTAGTACACGTACAACTCTGTATTATGGCTATTTGACTTGCGTATTTATCACTTGTAACCCGTAATCCCAATAACGCTTACTCCTTGTAAATCCCACTATATGTGACCTGGTGGTACAGTTTGAACGCTATTGATGCATTGAGGGGTTGTGCAGTTTGGGGGCGAATGAACATCTGCCTATACTATACTCTGATTACATGTAAATTACAACTCGGCTGAAGCCACCGTCTTCAGGCAAGAACTTGAATACGCATAAAGGACAAGTTCTCAACTCAGCAAAGCATGACATAAAGCAGGGGAGGCGGTAGGAAAGCAGTGTAAAGAGCGATTTCAAGTGAGACACAACGAGCGAAGGAACGTGATGTTGGTATGCAGGGTATACATGGATTGAAGGGCATGGTTAACATATAGCACATAGGAAAGCAACGTAACAAGAAGTCGAACACCACGATTACGATGGTCTATGTGGGGAATCCACGCAGCGTCCGTGCTGCGCCTCCGCCAATTCGACCGACGATGCTCCAGAACGCAACAGAGCCGTCTCCAGGGAAACCTTCACCTACAGCCTGGATAGAGTTGAAACTTGACCACGCAGCACGGTCGTAGTACGTCGCACCACCGAGTGGGGAGTATTGCGGCGCCATGGCATGTCCCAATAGGAACGCGGTGGCTGCGGTGGCGCCAACAACGAACATGATTTGCGAAGTTGACAGCAGGGCGTATCCCTTGCCACCATAAACATGGGTGTTGTAGATGTTGTAAAATCGGCTTCGCCGAAAACCCTTGGCTTCGCGGGGTGTCCCGATCCTGGAAGACTCCTCCACGATACGATCAATAGCACTACACTCCACACCGAGCTCCTCTTTCAGAGCATTCCAGTCTGCGATAGCATCTTCGGATACGCCGCCTGGAATTGCTTTGATGGGGAGCTCTAAGCCTTTGTGCCACTTCCGCAGCGTCTCGTCGGCAACGCGTGTTGCTAGTTCGTCTTGGGTGTGACCAGTCACTTGACTATAGGCTGGGGGCAAATCATGGAGGTGCTGCTCAGCCTTTGCAGGCGCAGGTATGACCGTGCTCGATGACGAGGCCAAGGAGCCGTTCATCATCGTACGGGAGGACGATGGCTCTGGTTGCGGTTGTTCAGTTTGAACCTCCATTTCTATCATGAGTGGCGGAGGAATGATTGACTCTGGCTCTGTCTGCATCTCCATTGAATGCTTTGGCAGCTCCTCTGTTTGCATGCTGGAGGTAGAGACGATTGGACGAGGTTCAGGATCAGTCTGCGCTGCAAAAATGCCGGTGGACGGGTTATGTTGAATGCTGGCATCAGAGTAACTCCTGGTATCCTCGAATATGACCGTCTCTGCGCGTCTCACTTTACTTGGCACTTTCTGTCCCAGGGAAAACTTCAACATCTTACGGTACGAAGAAATACGACACAAACTCACCCGCTTGGTCCTTGTAATGATGGTCTGCACAATATCTTCACCTTCCGTGTCTTCATCCTCAGCGACGTCCACCTCCTCCTCTGGCTCCTCCGAGTCATCATCACTAAAATCGTTCTTCATCTTGCCGGCCAACTCCGCTCCTAGGCTTCGGCCGATGCTGCTCCTCGCACTCGCAAGACCAGATGCACCTTGCCCGCCCGTGCTTGACTGCCGCATCTCTTCCATCTCAAACTTCAAGCGGTCGATGGTCTCCTTCAACATCAGATTCTCGTGCTTCTGACCCTCCAGTTCTGCTTGCGTCTGCTGAGCGAATCCTAGATCCTCCTCCAGGCGCTTGACTTGATTCTGCCACTGCACATACTCGTCTTCCCATTTCTTGAGGTCCACCGCCTGAAGATCTCGTATGTCTCTTAGCGCCTGTATCTCCTTGTCTCGATCTGCAAGGGCTTCGCGCTGGCTCTGAGATTCATCTGTGGACCAAGTTCAGCGCGCGAAGCTGTAACTCGTTTGAGCTGTCAGGAACTCACCGAGCTGTTCCTGGTATTTAGCATGCAAAGCTGTACTGTTGATACGAGCCGCTTCTAGGCGCGTGGTAAGCTTGAGGATTTTTAATTCAAGTAACGAGATCTGGTCACTGTTCGACCGCTGTAGAATGACAATTCAACGTCCAGCCATCATCATAAATCAGAAATTGATTTTCCGACGCACATCTTTCGACCGAAGCTCCTTCTCCAGCTTCTTGGTAGTTATCAAGTCCTCCCTAACAGTCTGCACCTCCAGCTCCAGAGTTTGCATTTGGTCATCAGTCTCGTTCATCTTCTGGTGGAGGTGGTTTTCTGCCTCCTTCAGCTTCTTCCGCAAATCGGCGTTCACCTTCTGCAAAGCCTCTAACCTCTCCTGGAGATCAAGCGATACCGTCGACGACACCGAGTCACGAGAATTCCTGAATGCCAGCGTCATATCGTCATTCCCCGACTCGTCGTCAGAAGAGTCCGGCGACCGCCGAGCAAGATTCGCCCGCATGGCTGAATCGAACGAGGTCTCAGACAGATCACTTGGTGGAGGCGACATCAAACCGGTGTGGCGGTTGAAAGTCTTGTCGTAGTCATAGTTGTCGCGCTCAGGAGACCCAAAGCTATCTGCGACGTATCCCATGCTAGGGAAGTTGTTCTGTGGCTGAGACTGTGTCCGAGAGTGCGGACGAGAAACCGTACTGAAACTTGGAGAACCTATGCTGATGGGAGATAAAGAGCCAGAAGGATTGGAGTAAGGGTCTGGGGTCGTTGGATTCGAAGGTGCTCGAGCGCGACCCATGTGCCCTTGTGAGAGGGAGTAGGCCACAGGGGGCGATGTCATGGACGACGACGACTGTGATGACAGTCAGTATTGCGCAGGTACATGAACGCCAGATTGGGATGTACCTCTGAGTCACTCATGGTACGCCAATGAGCTCCCGCATCACTCTTCCGACGCGACGGTGGTGGCCGACGAGTCCAGCTCGACGGTGCAGCAACCAACGGAGTCGACCTCTGTCGCGAGGCCGCATCGAACGGCGAGTCACGCGTAGCAGGCGTTTTGGGCGGCACAGCAGGTGGCCCGCGCGATGGGGGACGCGACGGGGGCCGTGACGGAGGTCGACTGCCGGATGTTTGAGCATACACCGACGCACCAGTAATATCCTGACTACTCGACCGTGAACGACCAAACGCTACGAACTCCGTCTTCTCGCCTGGTCGACCTCGTGCTAGATGGAATTCGCGAACAGTGGTAGTGTGGGCGGGCTCCGCTGAACTAGGCTTCGAGCCTGTCTGATTGAGCAGTGGGAAGAGTTGCATTAGCGTAGAGGGTGTGACTTCAATTCCAGGGTTTTTCTCTAGGAGGTCTGCAAGCTGTCCTTCTTCATCCTTGGTAAGCAAGTCGTCTGAATTGTGGTTGGCGGCCCACGAGCGCAGGATGTCGACGATAGCGTTGCCGGGTATGACTGGTTCGTCTGCCTCATTAGAAATGGACTTCGGGTGCGCGCGAAACAGCTCGTCCAGTTCTTCCTGAAGGTCTGCGAGGGATTGACGATTACGCCCGTAAGTTTCTGGTGCTGCCATTACATGGAATGTGGTATGAAAGCGCGATTATGGTGTTGGAATGTTGCAGGGTAGATGTAGTTGACGTTCAAGTCACTCTGCCGCTGGCTGGGGAAATGACCGCGTTATTTGCACTTGTTTGTGCATGCTCAGACAGTGGCCCGTTGCTCCGCTACGGCCACAAAACCATTGTTGAATCTTTATTGTTGGATATAGCGACTTGGTGTTTGGGCCAAGGTATATAGCTACGACCATGGGCATGGCCATAGACACTACGATCACCATTCAAGAAGTTGCCAGTATTCAATATTCCAAGGGTCAGAGGCTCACTCGGACCGCATGATCCGGAACAAGCCAGACTGAATTGCCTTTTCTGGAATCATACTAGGAACGCTCTTCCCCTAGCGTTCTAGCATTTATTCACCACAAGCACTGGCAATCTGTCTATGCAATACAAGAACTAGAAGGATTTCGTTCCTGAGTAGACAGCGCGACCCCCTGTTCAAGACCCCAGCCAACAACGGAACACTTTCTCCATGTAGAATGACGAAGACACGTACTAGTATGCTGCAAATGAAGGATGGATATGGGTGGCTATGAAACAAATGGACATGAGGATGAAATGCTGACGAGACGCTAATACAACATGTTGTGCTGGATGGCTACGGACGGTACTGAAGGGTCGGTACCAAACGGACGGGTTCGCATATAGTGGGAGATCTATGTGTGTGTGAGAGACAGAAAAAGAGGGGCAGAATGGGGGTTGGTTCATTGTGCTAGTAAGATAGGAATGAGTACGTGACGCGACATCGACTGGTCATGGGTAATGGGTATGCTATACGTCCGTTATTCTATGTGAAGTAGGAGAGAAATGCAAGGAGCCAAGAAGGAGATTAATATCGAATATGATCGTCCGTTCACTGCGCACGGATGGAAGGTTGGGCGCAGCCCTAATGTAAGATGTCCGATCCCCGTGGGGGAGGAGAATTCGTTGGGTCGGTAACCGACCAGGATGGCCGCCGCGTGCGTACTTCCAGACGTAGATCTTCCTCTGAGTCGGTCTCTGCGTCCTCTTCCTGGTAAAGCTGGCTGGTGCTTGGATGCAAGCCGTGGTCTGATGGCGTTCCACTTCGTGACGACCGCGAACCTTGGAACCCCTCAAAAGTGGAAGAGCTCCGACTGAGAGCTTCTTGGCTACCACCATACAGCGACTGGGAGAGAGGACTGACGGCATGTGACCTGTACTGGCTTTGTCGCTGCAGCACGTTGGGATCTTGCATAGCAGGATCGGAAACTGCTGGTGAATCAGAGCCCTCTACCCTTTGCAGCAAAGCATGAGCCACAGACAAGACAGGGGGACCTAGTGACACAGTGGAGGAGACAGTGCTCAGAATACCGCTTGGCACAGACGACACGGGGCTTTGGGCAACTCCACCGGCGCCCACGAGGAACGTCTCAGCATCTAGAGCTTCGTCAGGCCTCTCACCAGAATAAATACTCGTCCTATCGTCCGTCGGCCTCGCATACTCTCCCACTTCTCCCCAGCTCGCTGCGCGCATCGCTATGCTAAAGGCAGGATTGCCACCCGCATGGCTTGACGGCTGGAAGGCATCTTCACTTCGTCGGGAAGATAAATCACGTGGCCACGGCTGGACATGAATGGACTGCCTCGGCCCCTCCACAGCGGGCGATGTGGTAGGAGACAGTGGAGAAGCCGCTCCTGAAGGTAGCGTAGACGTACTGGCTTCACTCGAAGGTGCACCTCCAACCGACGATCCAGGTCTCCACCATCTCGTCAGCATTGACAGTCGACTTCGTGGACGTTCTTGCTGTCCGCCGGATCCATGCTGTGCGTCTGACGGGCCGGTTCTGGTGGCTGAGGTGGCCGAAACTACCGTTGAATAAACAGAATCAGACAACGACGCCGTAGGATGAGGTGAAGAAACTCGTGAGGAGGACGCCGCATGAGACGGACTAGGAATCTGAAGCATGTCAAGCGTAGGGTGACCAGCGGTAGATCTCTGTCCATTAGAGTCGTCGACAACAGACCAGGGCTGCTGCTGACCACGACTCCGCGGGCATGATCCAGCGTCTGTACGACTCCATTCTTCCCCTGACGCGAGCCGCGGCACGGCCGCCTGCTTCTGCGAGCGTACGTCTACTGAAGACTTGTTCCGCGGCTGGGAAGGACGATGCTGATGCTTCAACTTGTCG
This sequence comes from Cytidiella melzeri, assembly GCA_022592445.1. Classification (NCBI taxonomy): domain Eukaryota; kingdom Fungi; phylum Basidiomycota; class Agaricomycetes; order Polyporales; family Irpicaceae; genus Cytidiella; species Cytidiella melzeri. The sequence goes on along the minus strand of JABYQR010000067.1, from coordinate 104,731 downwards.
CGGTCGAGTGCTCCGATGGCGATGCTACGCTGTCGCGTGATGTAGTGCGGCATTGAACTCGTACCAACGCGATCTTCTTCGCGTGTAGCTGCCAAGGGAGGCGGAGGTCGGCGAAAAGAACGTTGAGGACGTACATTGCGAATGAGCGAGTATAGCCCTCTTGCGAAGTGTCGCGGCCAACGGAACTTGACGGCCGACACTGCCGAGCTTGCTTCATCTTCAGTAACGGCGAGGGACCCCTTTTCGATAGCTGTCTGACGGAGCCATTCCTCTCCATGAGGCATGTCAAATAGGATCCACGGGTGACGCTGAAGGTAATCACCGCGGGAATTAGCAAGCAGACGCATGAATCAACTAATCCACAACGGCTTACCTTGACATCGTCTAGGGTTATCCGTTTGGTAGGATCTTTCTGTAGAAAGCCGTCCAATAGGTCGATAACAACATCTCCTTCTAGCCCTTCCCCCTTCTTCGACTTCGGTTGGTGGCGCTTTCCGACTGGAAGCTTGTCGAGACCCATCACCTCCCTGACATCCCAGTCCTCCTCCTTTATCTTCTTATAGATGGCATACTCCGACTCTCCGCTGAACGGCAGTTGTCCAAACAACAGTGCATACAGTGTAACACCTAACGCCCATATGTCAATTGCCTTCGTGATCGTCGGCTTCTTGCGAGGGGTGGTCGCACCCGTACCTCCGGAGATAGATGTACTTAACGCGTGCAAGTTGCTGGCGGTGCTCGAAGAGTTGGACGTCTCGGCGCCGCTGTCGTACAGAATCTCAGGGGCGAGGAACATTGGTGTGCCTGCAAACTTGTACAAGTCGGCCTCATTCATGAGGATGTCGTCTTCTAGCGTCCGAGCTCCCTGACCAGCAGACGAAAGTTGCTGAGCATAGGAGAAGTGGGAGACGCCAAAGTCTGCGATTTTGACCATGCGCCGATCGCTGGACCATAAAAGGTTGGCAGGTTTGATATCGCGGTGAATAATGCCATGGTGATGCACTAGAGAAGCGTCAGCACCGTGCAGAAAAGGTAAAAACGGCCCTGGAGATGTATGCGTGGGATGACAAGGGAGGAGAGGACCACTCACAGTACTCGAGGCCAAGGATAACGTCCCGGCATATCCGCCTCGTCTGCGAAACACGCAGTATCGGCTCTTCTTGTTCTGTCCGCCACTTGATCTCGCCGCCGCCGCAATATTCCATAACTAGTTTGAAAGAATCAGCGTGAATATAGAAGGCGCAGCTGGGAACCGGGAAGCGCCATGATTTGGGGTGGTTTCGACGTGAGAGCAAAGGGAGTGCGGAGATGGCGAGGGATGGGCAGGGAAGAAAGGAGTACGCACCCATGTATATGCGTTCATTGAGCTCGTCGTCTATGACCTCTAGTAGCTTCACAACGTGCGGGTGATTGCACTTCTTCATTATGGCAATCTCCTTTTTGATTTTTTGCTCGGTCGTGCCCAATTTATCGGTCAACGGTAAATGAGGGGACGTGGGTAGGTTTCTTTTGCGGAGCTGGCTCATCCTGTCGGCCTTGGGATTCTTACGTTTGACCGCCTTGATAGCCTGTAGACAAACGAGAGCAAGTGAGTGTCAGCCTGGCACAGCATGCATTGCAATCCTGCAGCCCTAGTGGAGGGTGAGAGGACTTACAACTTGTGTGTCGTTTATCGTATCAATGGCAATGGACACTTCGCCATGCTGTCCTCTCCCTAACCGCTCTAGGAACTCGTACTGGTTAACCATTTTCCTGCCATGCTCCTTCCTATGTTTTGCGATAGATGTCATCACTACCGCTCTCACAGGTGTAGAGGCACCATGATCGTCCACTGGCGCACGCTCGTCTGAAGAGCCCGTGCGTCGGTGGGCAGTAGATGATGACGAAGACGCCATGGCGCAGTGGGGGTGGTGGTATTAACCAGCCTGACGGGCAGGGGTATCAGTAGGTGAGCCAGTGCCAGTGTCGGGCCTCGAAAGGTAGGCTGTGTCTAGCGATGTCGAAGGAGGTGTAAAGGGGGAGCAGCTGAGGACGGACGAAAGTTGAGAAAGAGCAGTCACTGCATAGGATGAGCCCTACTGTCGGGCGTCTAATTGATAGTACTTCAAGTATCGGGCGCTAAAGAACCTCGAACTCTCCTGCAGCCATCAAGTGACCTGCCAATTGGAGATTAATTCCTGTGTCGTGCCGCGCGTGCTCGAGAACGGCAAAGTCTCCGAGAACATACGGAAAGTAATGTGGATACGGTCACGCTTAACACTTGGCACAACAAAAACCGAGGTAAGTAGCACGCAAAGATGGCCCCAATACTAACAACATGAAAATTGCCCTGAGATACAACGCCATACCCACGTACTTTCATCAACAGAGGCCAAGTATGTAGTGCAAATGTTTCGCAAATAGCGCCTTTGTATTTCCGTGCCACACGGGACCTGGCATTATTAGACTTTCAAGACCATCACATCATTTTTAATCTGCGTCTAGGGTCGACCCTACGCGCAGATACAAGAATGGTATGATGGTACAGAAGTTACATTTGTGTATGTGTACTCTTTGTTAGGACCGTCTGGGATACACATAACGCTCTAGCTGCGGGGGCATTCGCATCGATCTTGTTCCTTTACGTCCTTCAGGACCTGCAAAGACAACAGTAATCAGTCACACAACAAATGGGACGTGTGCAGCATCAAACGCCACGAAACATAAACATCAGAAATGGCTAGTCCCCTCATGGAGCAAAAAGGAAGATCTCGTCCACTACAGTGGGGTTCGTGCCGCAAGACGTTGCGGTGGCCCAGTCACAGAGCATGCCAAGATATGCAGCCGCGTAAACAGTTGAAGGTCTTAGCATGCCGCCCAAATCCACACACGACGCCAGAAAGTAAGCCAGATATCGTCGGTCGACGAAGTGTCCATTGGTGGTCGTCCAGCAGACCGGCATGCGTGTCATCGGCTTCCACAACCCCCGGGAACCTACCTCGCTAACGCAACGTACCATCAGAGCTTCCGATGTTCGCTAGCCTCCCGGTACAGCGACGGGGTTCGTCACCCATCAACGTACCATCTCGGGGATGGGGTGGAAGTGACACGCCGGACGCGGCCATACGTTCAAGATGACTGCTGGCCAACAGCATCGTGTGGAAACGCAGAAAGGCGGGCACTTACACTGTCGACGTGGCGGCCGCAACCCTGTCAAAGCGAAGGTAAGTTACCAGTAAACACGGGAAGAAGACGTAAGATCAGTAGCGATGCTACTGCAAGACGAAAGATCTAGATGTGCAAGACAATGTGCCTCCACAGCGACGTGATGGCAGTGAAATCAAGTCTGTCTCGCGACGCAGGACGCACCCTACTACGACATCCAGGCCATGAACACGATGCTGAAGTCTCGATGCACATTGCAACGAGGCCGGCCTTTCGCCGTCAGCGAGTAAAGGACAAATCCTCGCGGAGCCTCCGTAGCACCCTATCGGATGCCAAATGGCGATATTTCGAGGGTGCGAAGTACAAGGCTCGCGGCAACGTGGTGTAAACGAGGCTTTGTAGCGAGGAGACGAGAAGAACTAGTTTGCTGGTGAAACGAGGTTGTAATTACTGACCTTCCAAGTGGTTTTTCCACAGGTCTCGCACTTCACAGCAAAGCAGGCATCGACTGGCCCGCGCTCTTCAGCGAAAGACATCTTGATGTTTGGCTATAATCGCTGAGGTCAATAGTCCATCGCTATTCCTTTCAGTGTCAGATCTGAACAATACGGCGTACTCACAAGTCGAGGTGGTGAGATGAGTGAGCTCGTGGCGGTTTGTCGTTGTGTGGAGTCTACGCATCCCATCGCTTTGCCGAAATCAAGCCGAAACCGAGCGTACTTCATTTTACTAATCAATCATGTGTCATCATCCAATCGATGACACCTGAGCTTGGCTTCGGTGAGCAGTGAGAACTCTTTGCATTGAAGTTAGCCTCGTAGGGCCTACACCGCAGAGTCAAATGGAAAGTATTCTTCAATAACGATACACAAATGCCAAAGTTGATAATCGGACGGCGAAAATTCAATTTGATGAATCGAAGTATTGGCGGTGCTGGTGGTCCCACATAGTTCTGTCCACAATGGACATGCCTACCGTGGCATACTTGGCTCGACGACAGAATACCGTTCGCGTGAGATTGCATCAAAATCGCTTCGGGCATTCATATTGAGGTACGGGACGACAGTCGCACTCGTCAGTACCTCGATCGGGGAGACTAACCCGCACTAACTTGAGGGTGTATTCCAATCAGCTTCCGCGTGAGTTATAAGAAGTCGCTAGTCTGAGTAAAGTGATTTTGAGACATATGCGGGCCAAAGCATGATGCACTGACATGATTACCGGCTCGAAAACTGGTGAAGATGGGTTCAGCTTATACTTGAACGTGAGGCAATTGCTTACCATTGGTAAACGTTGATAATGCTTACGGGTCCGCGTAGCTTGTAATACTTCGTAGCATTGTAGAGCCTACATACACAGAAATTTAGCTGCAAAAGTTAGCATATGATCACGCACCACGCACAGCCTGAGCCACCCACCAGATACAGCAGATCGACCTCAATATACACGGGGGTTCGGGTGTTTCAAGAACCGAACAATTGAGCCTTGGTTCGGGCCACTTGTGGTGGCAGACATTCTGATATTGCCGACTTTGATGCCAACCACTGAATCGGTTCATACTTGGGTTTGCAGGTCAATCAAGCATGCGCTCCCGTGTATAGTGAGGTGTAGCGGTAGGATAATGGCAGTACAAGAAGAGCTGCAATCATTGACGTGGAAGGAAGAGACTTACGACTTGAGCATGCGTACCCGTCAAGGATTCGCGCCAGATTGCACGATCGCCTCCTTCAGCCTTTTAAGAGCCTCATCCGCTTCCTGCTCCTCCACCAAGCTGAAAGAAGCCCTAACGTAAGCGGACTTCCGCTTGTTCGGGTAGAACACTGTGCCTGGCAAGGCGAGGACACCATTCTCGAATGCCTTAGACCGTATTAAAGCATCAGAGTCTTCCAAGCCAAGGCCGAGCTTGAACCTTTGCGGAAGTGAATACAGAAATAAGGCTGTCCTCTCTCATGACACGTACCACATAAACATCCCTGCTTCTGGCATACTCCATTCCGCCAGTCCATCCAGATGACGGAGCATCGCAGCTTGGAACATATCCCGTTTCTCCCGGTAAAACTGAGCGACACGATCCGTATGTTTCAAGAAACCATCGTATCCCCAACGGGTTAGCACAGCTAATGCAAGGACCTCAGAGAGCGTGTTGGGCTGCAAGTTCGCTACCGTGCTCTAACCAAGGATAAAATGTCAGTCTTTGGCTTTCACCAAGAAGTCAGGACGCACGTGTGCATCGATTGCGCGAACGAGCTGCTCAGGGCCTGATACGAAGCCGATACGGATTCCTGCAGAGAGCACCTTGGAAAGACTATCAAACCGAACTACTCGTCCTGGCTCCGGCAAATCTTTCTCGAGCGCGAAATAAGATGGTGGGCGAGGCGATGGACCATAGTACAGATAATGGTAAGGATCGTCTAGTAAGCGTAAGGTATCAAATGAGCATGCTCAAAGCATATTGACAACATTAGTTTCAGAATACACGACATACCTTCCAAAATTATGAAGTCATGTATTCGTGCGAGCTCAAGAACCTCAAGTCGACGAGCAAGTGTCGCCGTGGCTCCAGATGGATTGCACCCGTACTGAGAAGCGTTACTGTGAGAACAAAATGAAAATGGTGAGATGATATGCGACCTACCGGCACAGTGTACAGCACTTTGGGCTTGGGTTCCCCTACAGGCCAGCTCTCTAGGATCTCACGCATTGAACCAGAAATGATTCCGTGCGCATCCATTTCCACTTCTATAAGTGATATTCTGGTGAGTATCACACGACAGGGAACTTAAATCGGATTTTACCTATGATCTCGCATTGTAAGGTTTGGAACATAGGGCTGACTCCGCTGTTCGAAAGGTTAGCTCTAGTAGACGTCGAGCATCGGCCTACGAGCACTTACGCGTATACGGGCACCTCCATTAGCACAGGGTCCCCTGGGTTAACCAAGGCCGTGACAGCCTAATGATAGCTCTCAGCTATAGAAACCACCTTTCAGCGAGAATCACATAAACGGATTTACCTTGTATATCAAATCCTGAGAGCCATTACCAATAGTGACCTTCCACCCTTCGCCTTTCTTTCGTCCCTGCGCTATATCTTGCAAACCGTACACCCACTCAATCAACTCTGGAATGCCTGGGCCGGGACTATACTGCAGCCCGAGCTCAAGCTCTTCAGGGGTAAGCTGTACTGGAACTTCCTTTGAAGGATCCTCGGGATCTCGGACAGTAAAACTGAGTGAAGTGAAGGGGAAAGTCGACGGGTGAGGTTTGCCGGCTAGGAGGGAAATGATACCAGGTGTTTGCTCTAGATGCAAAACTGCGCGAACTGAAAATAAACGAGAGAAGTCATATGAGTAGATACCGTTGGACGTAGCTGGGCGTACTTACTCCCATCAGGTGTTCTGTTCTTGGCCAAAACAGAGAGCTTAGATGAGTAACACTCGTCGGATAGTACCTTCAGAGTATTCGTGGGAGACGTTTGAACTGTGTCCCCTAGACCTCTCGCAACCAATTGCGGGATCCCGTCGTTGTGCGTGATATCTGAGTCTCGTGTCATGTCAAGATGTACTACGGGCCACTTGGGATGAGATGTGTTTAGGACGCGAGCGAGTGAAGCATAATCCGAGATACTTGTGAGTGCACTCACCTGAGGTTTTAATCTTAAGGAAAACTCTGATAAGGACTACGTAATGCAGCAGAAACGTGGTTGTTCGAGTCATACCATCGCGAGGTAGGCCTGATCACATCAGTCGACTCCATTGTGCATAGGAGAAGACGCTGCAGTGGTACTGTAAGTACGCGCTCCGTGTCAGTCAGTTGATCGATTCGAGTACTCAAGTGGGAAAGAGAGAGAGAAGAATGCAAGTACGTATAGAGAAGGCGGCACACATCGTGGCAGGGTCAAATGCGTGTCCACTGTGGACGTTTTGCACCTCGCACGCCGAAAACAATATCAGCGAGTATACCAAGCGAATGAAGGTTAGAGCTACTGGAGCTGTCAGGACTGACGTGTTTGATACAGGGACATGATGTTGTGGTGTGGATATCGCTGCTACACGACTGAGCGAAGCGCGTGCACTGAGATGGGAGGTGACTCCAGGAAGTACTGCATGTACCGTACGGAATGTGTCGTCGCCGAGGGAAGATCCACCAGAGCTGGCGTTGCATTACCTACTTCTGAGGTAGACCGTTCATGACACCCTTTCCAAACGTCAGTTCTCGTGTCCACGTGGATGTATGCTGGCATACCGAGATAGCTCAGCTGCTTGCCTCTTCTTTTGCGCAGCAGCTTTCGCTTCACTAAGGGGTTTTCCCCAGCGAGCTTCAGGTGCCTCCCATATACCCAAGTCCTTCCTCAATTCTGTGATATTCTGGCCCCAGCGTTCTTCCCAGTACACCGTGATAAGACTCTGAGAGCTGCTTCCACATTTGATGGCCCAGGGAACATACTCTTGGAAAAGCCGTTGTCGCTTCGTGGAGCTCAAGCGCAGGTGTCCGAAAGCCGCTGCGAAGCCTGCCATTGGGAGGCCGAGGTTTGCAAATTCGAAGAATTTGACGGCAAGCTCAGACTCAACGTTCACGGGAAGGTTGACAATGCAGTGATAGAAGTCGTGGCACTCGCGATATCGTTGGAGGACGTACGCAAGTTCGGGGTCGTCAATGTAGTGGACCTTATCATCAGATGAGCGACAGAAAAATCATGTCACGGTGAAGGGTATAGAAGAGTAATCCAGCGCACCGGTTCTCGTGTATCTGGAGTGACCCCACATCGTTCCAGCCACGTAATATAGGCATGTCCAAACGTTCCCTCCGGTAGCAGAGCGAGCTTGTCCATGTCGACCGTTTTTGTAGTGATCCTGGGCCGTTCCTTCAGAATTCTGCGACCCTCTGGACTTTCTAACATCCTGTCCCTAAGTCCCGGTAGCACAGGTCCTGAAGACAGATCGGCAACAGCTGCTACCATGTCTGCAACAGCCGAGCGTTGTGGTTAATTCAGTAATGCTTGGTAGGCTCAACACGCACCTCCTCTCGCTGGGTGCATAAGCGACATATACGATGCTCCAGCAAACATGAATGCATGCTCAAACCAGTTGAGAGGTACATGTCCTTCGTAGTGGGGCTGAGTGCTCTTCATTCGTGTGCGTGTGCTTGTTCCAAGCACCAGCGGTCGCGTCGCTACGCGTGACGAGACACGCTTCAACGCTTGAGTTGCCAGTGTTCTAACTGACATCATGACTCTTGCTTCTACAACGATAATGGTCGGCAAGGAAAGAGCACTGTCGTAGCAGCCATTGGTAACAGTCGGACAACTGGAACATGGCGCTAACTATCTGATCCGTTTATTGGTCCGGAGCGGGACTCGAGGCCGACCGATTTTTTTTTTATTTCTTTATTTATTTTGAATTTCAACGTCCAATACCACGAATAAATTAGGCTGCCCGCCTAAATAATGTCACTCAAATCAGGCATGAGCCCTCCATAATCTCGAGTTATTCACTAGGAGCAAGCCTGATTTTACGGGTGACATCGACGTCTACCGCCAGTTAAAAGGTCCACGAACCCCGGGATAGACTTTCAAACTACACGTCCATACAATTCATGTACATCTTCCAAGCTAGTAAGCGTCGCAACATTCGAGCTTTCACAACCCGCCAGTGACGAGCTCTTTCAACTTTCCAAAGTTGGGAGTACCAAAGCCGGTGACAGGATCCCATCCAACCGTCGCCTTCACATTCTCCACGATCAGAGCCCGCGCATGAAAGATGCATACAAAAGAGAAACTCACATTGAACCCTTCCGTTCCACAACCGGGGTTGTGCCCGGTGGTAATATCGTTGAATCCAGCAGAATGAAGCGCGCCGATGGTGTATATCAAGGGGTTCAGGAAACCTAACGAGGGAAGACCCGCCCTGATGCGAGCGTCGTTCAGGAGAGAGACAAAGCCAGCAAACGTCGGGGCCGCAGCGGATGTCCCGCCAATTAATACCGCTTCTCCCGACAGGAAGATCTTGAAGTTATCTGCCTGTGCCGCAACGTCTGGGACAGCCTATATAAACATGTTAGTAACATGAGAAACACGCGAAGACCGAAAAAAGGGTCACGTACCCGGCCGTTGCTGACGAGTTATTGCGAGTCAGATTAGAAGTTGTCGCTGAGGGGATGTACTCACGGATTAAAAAGACCAGCGAAAGTACCTTTGGGTAGCTTGTCCAAAAACCCAGGAACGGCCACTGCTTGATATGCCGGCCGATCAAACTGTGAACAAGTTAACGCGTATAGGTCGCACAGAGCGTTGATCAAAACGCACGAAGTTGCTGAATCCACCTCCAGAGAAAGACACCGCAGTCTCTGGGACGTGTATGGTACCTCCCACGGCGGTTACACTAAAAATCGCTTGTCAGTGGATTGTTGTTGAAGATTACACAACAAACTCACAAGGGACAAGAAGGAGGGAACAGCGGAATGAACTCTGTACGGTTCTTTCCGTCATTAGAGAAGCACTCTTGTGTTGCAGGGTCGGGGTCGCCATCACCAACACCACCGTCACCAGAGCTGAATGTTAGGCTGACACCTCGAGCTCCTGCAAGCATACGTCAGCGAACCCAGTCCAACAAACGACAATCCTGCGTTAACATACCTAACGTAGCAAACCCTGCACACGCTCTTTGAGCGAAACTCTTTGGTACTATGCACACGTTTGTGATCTTGTAGATATGATTCGCACTCTTCGTTACTCACCAGTTTGCTCATCATCAGCGTAGCTCGTGCTGGCAAGCAATCTATGAGCGCATATCAATTGAACGAATAAAGGTTCGAGATCTACCTGATAGTTTGAGGGGGGCTAGGGTCGTTGAGGATGAAATCCAGCCACTGTTCGGGTATGAGCTAAATTTGCTGTACCAAGATGGCACTAAGGAAGCTTCAGACGTACGTCAAGGTAGGGCTCATTGGAGTCGGAGGGGGTCAAAATGTCCGGAATAAAAGGCGGAGATCCTCCAGTCGTGAAGAATGTTGCTGGAATCGGATGACTTATCCCAAACGCGAACTGGACGTCTGCGGAAACTAAGATATGCCCAGCAATTCAAGCAGCCAGCAGAACACATACCGAGGTCCGCTTCTGCACCAGCGTCTTCAACGGTCTGATTGTCCTGGCCACCTAATCATCGATGTTAAGCAAATCTAACGCGCAGACGACGGTGTGTGAATCTTACCATTGATAGAGATGACATTGAAGCTAGTGCCCACAGCATCCGGCCTCTGGTCTTTCAAAAACAGCTGATAGTCGGCGAAATTCGCGAATTGGTCAAGATAGCCGGTAACAGCAATCTTATTCCCAGAATTGGCCAAAGGAACGTATCCGACTGCATTGTAGAGCTGCTGCAGACAAGAAATCGTGATCGTGGTATTGCAGCTAGCATCTACCTTGCCACCAGATGCAGAGGGCACGCTGATAGGCGGGGCATTGGCGTCGGGTGCGGTGACGGCGTCCTTGTCAAAATGGAACGTTGCAGCCTGGCGACGGAAGTTGGAGAAAAGCGTAGTCGGCTGGACTAGATCGATGTGCTCGTGAAGGTGTTCTGGAAGACTGTACGATGTCGTTCGCAGAGCGCTAGTTCCATCGCTGTGAGTATAGACATGATAGGTCTAGGCGCAAAGTACCAATCGTAAATTACTCTTCCCTCTCAAGGACAACGAACAACTTGCCGTATCGAGCATCTTCTCGGCGAGGCTTACTGGAACCTTGACTTTGACCCAATCGCCTGAGGCGGTGCGCGACAAATCAGGTTCGCGGAGACCATGTGATGCCAACCACTCATCGACGAGGCTGACGCTGTCAGGATGGGGTGTGATCAAAGCATCTACTTCTGCCTTTGAAAGATGTTGCCCGTAGCGTTCATGGAATGGGTCACTATGTATGTCGTAAGATGGCGTCAGAAAGCCGACACAGAGATGAGATAGCTAACCTGACTTCCGCGAGGTGCCTCTCTAGCTCTGGAAAGTTAGGCTGCGGAAGAGCAATCCGTAGCTCGATGATGGCGTTGGGAGGAGCTGCAGCTCCCTTTTTCCAGCTCGAAGGGGGAACGACAGTCTCCTTCACCTTGTGAATGCACTCTGTAGTCGGTGCCGCGGCCACCAAGGCGGAGAATAGGAGAAGTGACCAGGGGAGCTGCACGCGCATTGTTCGAAACACAGCAACCAGAGGTCGAGTGGAGCGTAGGGAAAGCGGGCGCAAACGGCGTCCTGAGACTGGAATCCCGGGGAGCGGATTTTATAGGCTCACGACTGACAGCGTGACCTAAAATCACATCCCACGTCAGTATAACTTCCCCCTGAGGCCACACAGACCGACGGGTGTCAGTCAGAACCCACTTCTGATATTCTTTATACTACAGCAGCCGCTGACGTTATGGCAGAGGTTGCATATACAGCAATGAAATCGCGTCACTCACTATTTTCACATACATGTCCACCAAAGCATGCGGTCTCCTGCTCAATGATATGAGCGGACCATACTCGGCTACCTACTCGGGAACAAGGGTGAGACTATCTGTGAAGCTGCGCACCGTCATGAGTGCCTCCTGCTGGGTAACACTTTCGCGATGGCCTTGCATACAAAAAGCTACACATCAGCGAGGTGAGGTGATCCCGACACCACTGGCAACGCAAGGTACATACTGGTTCGTGCAATTGAAATGGAGGAGATGAAAGACTGGGGACATCTTCAGACAGTGGAACTCTGTGGAAAGAGTAGCGATCCGGGGTAAAGAAGTGTTCCATTGTAACCGGGTACGTACGGTACAACGGCGCAGATGCTTCACGTGGGGGCCGTGTCAGACAAGTCTGTAAGTGAGAAAATTCGTTCGTCGTGGGCTTACCTTGCGCGAGGAGTCAAAGGCTGCCAAAGCTTTTTCAAGGTGAATATATATTCATCGTTTGTGTCTGTCCCCGTGGGTGCACGCCATCACACGACATCCTCTAAGTTTTCTGTTGGGTAGCCAAGGTTGAACGTTGTGTACAAGTCGTGAGTGCGGCGTCAAGCGGCTGATCCGAACTTCAACTTCAGCGCCGACCGTCACGACCTGACTCCTGAGAGTCGGTATCGAGCTCGAGCTCGGTAACAAGGTCTAAAGCTTCAGTAGACTTGCGAGGTCAGTGATACTTCATACTTCACGCAAGTTCAAGTGGTCAATCTCCGTCAATTTTGTCTCTTGAGAGCCTCTCTATAGGTTATGCATTCCTCCGCATCCGACAACGACTTGGACGATGAAAAGCCTTTGAAAAAGAGGAAGACGAATCCCCCCTCCGAGTCCCCTCAATGCCGTCAACTTGAGTCTCCCGACGCAAGACACGTACGCGATGTCGCTGGACCTGCAGATGCTTCGAGGCAGCCGCCTCCTGAGACGCCTGCCAGCGGGAAGCACGCGCCACGGAGGAACCACCACCACCAAAAAGCGGCAATATGCCCAGAAAGAGCCCCTTGGGGTTTCTTTCGTCAGGATGACCTTCTGACAATACATAGTTACGACTATGAAGTGTACAAAATACACTAGAGTTCCTCCCGGTGAAAAAACATGCGAGAGATGGAACCCTCATACAGGAGGAGTGACACGTCACCGAACGCTGAGAACCCTACAACCATGAAATGGAGGGGTAATAGCATAGATAGCAAAGCGGATACGAAAAATAAGACTAAGGGAGAGAAAAGCGAGTGAAGTACGCGTCCCTTTACACACGGAAGCAGGTGTACCCACTCGTTCACGGGGACCGAACGTTAACTGAAGCTACTGGAGAAGGAGAGTGATAGTGAACGACTAAGTGAATGAACAGACACACCCGACGAATAACAGCACCAGCAATACAAAACCTTAGACATTTAAGAAGGGAAAAAGAGATATGCACAAAGAGGACGTCGTCACCACCGTCCACGGCGACGACGCCAGGCCAATAAGCGCTAAAACAAAACGGGGCGCTACGAGGAGGAATGAAGCAAAAAAGACGCCAGATCACAGAATGACGAGGGATGACGCAGCAGGTAATAGACGCATGCCGAAGGATCGACTGAGAGATGCGAATAAAAATGTCCACCAGAGACAGAGTGCATATAAGAGGAGAACGGAGTGCATAAATCCCCAACCATATGCCCCACCTATGCCACACATAATGACCCCTCCCCCTCATAACCTAATATGCCCTAGCCCATATCCTGAGCAAGTTTAGGTACATGGTGGAGATCAGAAATTACTCGCGTAACTGCCCTGCAGACGCTCTACAAGGAAGAATATAAAAGTTAGCAAGTATGACCTATGCAGAGAAAAGCGAACATCTCCCCCAGAATGTCCTCTACAAGTCTATCTGGAAAGAGCCAGAAGAGAGTATGGGAAGTTAGCCCTGACGATATCCATAGACCTACTGAGGTCTACATTACTACTCACACAGTCTACAGTGAAGAAACGCCACCAAAACCAAACCCAATGATTGAAAACGGCCAGACCAGGGCCATGGGAGAGGGGAAGAAGGAGCGTGGGCTTGGAGAGGTGGAGAGTGAAGAGGCGTTGACGGTCAAGGTGCTTCACACCAACCCCAACCAATCTCCAAGGGGAGAGACACCCTCCCAGGAGAGTGGGGAAACGGACGGGGAGACAATGGGAGCAAAAAGGCCACAGAACGAACTCGACGATGTATGTAACATAACCTGAGACCCGCATCACCCACTTTGAAACTGAGATACAAACATCACATCCACAGAAAGGAAAGAGGCTCCCAAGTAGGACGTGGGGAAGGCTTCTCTCAGAAGTGCACGACCTCTACGAGAACTTGTTCACCAAAATAATGCTGACGGCGGAGGTTGACGTACCGCTCAGCCAAAACCTCGGACTCCCAACATGGATCATACTAGCGAAACCCAAGACGAAACTATCGGTTGGAAAAAGGTGCTCGATCCGAATGCCGGATGACAGAATCTCGTGCCATGTGTTCAAAATCGTGGGAGAACACGGGACCCTGGGAAGTAAGCTTGTCCTCAGAGCCAAACCAAACAGCACATCCTCGACAATCCTCATCATAACAAATTACAACGACTTCACTCCTCCCTTAAGCACAAGACTATCTAACATCCTCCATAAATTCTTCCCGAAGCATAAACGAGTAATGGAAAGGGAGCTGGAGACATGGGGAAGAGGAGAGGCGTAGAGCAGACATGAGAAGGGAAGTAAAAAAGGGGGGTAATAACCGAGTAATATGGTCAGTCAGTAAAACACTGATCCTGCCTTTCAAACGCATGTTGGCCTAACAGCAGTAAGACAAGCTTAGCGTAACTAATTAATATCTTCGTACCCTATAACGCCGAGCCACAAAGAGTGCACGTAATAAGGAACAAGCTCAGAGCATGACAGAAGATGGGATTCAGAAAAAGGAGATGAAACCGCAAAAACACGAAGGCCGGAACAACAGGGAAGAAAAACGCAGCCGGAGTAGCCAATGGACTCAGGAAGAGACAAGCCTCACGACAAAAGGGAGTCAAGCCAAACACCGACAACAGAGCTCCAGACCTAAAACATGTGTCCCCAAAGCGATGTACAACCCCAAACCAAATCAACAAGAGCGACTGAGTAGAGGCGGGGAGGATGGTATAAGAAGGGGAGGAGACGAGCTGGATCCCCCAGACCACTAGACGAGTCGATATACACGGTACGAAGCCATAAATAAACTTGCACCCCAACCAACTAACGAAAGATTATAATTAATACCTAGAAAACAACAGATGTCATCACCAACCCCCTCCACCCCGGGAACGTGGAACAAGACCCCGCCACCCTCCACAAACGTTCTCAACGACACATCTTTCCCTACCCCTGAGACAGCAGCCAGGATGGCCGCTGAGGAACGCCAGGCCCGCATGACGGCGCACAGGTTAAGGAAGGAGAAAGAGAATGCAGACAAGCTAGGGAAGAGCGACGCAGGTGCACCCCTTCCTACACCGCTCTCAGCAAACACCTCCGTCAACCCTGCACTGGAGCCAGAGACGACACCATCCACAGAGAACCAAGACGCGACCGAAAGCTTGACCACGACTCTCTCGAACGACAACGACAACCCATTCGCTATAGTACCTAGTAAGAACAAGCAGGGAAGACGAGCGAGGAACGGGAGAACGGGGAAAGCCCAGGAGAAAAACTCGGAAGAGAGGACGTCCACGGAAAAGGGAGTTAAGGATGGAGGAAGTCGGGAGGAAGACTCACCGCCCATCTCCTCAGTGAACCGCTTTGAAATCCTGGGGCTGAACGCGCTAGGGCTAGATGCGGGAGGAGGAGTAGAGAATGAAGAGGCAGGTGCTCCGAATCTGATAAGCTGAACAAAACGCACTAATCGCCAAAATGAGATAGATTCACGTGCCTCCAGACGTCGCAGAAATACTCTCGCCTACACCAAATGGGAGCAGAAAGAAAAGGAAGAGCAAGGCAATTGCCCCGAAGGAGAAACCACGCGGCACGCGCAACAAACTAACTCCCTCCACACCGTTGATCTCCTCCAAGAAAGCCATAGCCCCCTACGACGTTGCAGACTCACCACATGAGGAGACAAGGACCCGCATGAGAGAGGAGCGCAGAGCAAGCCAACAAGGAGTGCTGAACAGAGAAGGGTCGGAAGAGGAAGAACTATGGAGAGCAGCGGGAGGGCTTGACGTGGACCAGGAGATGGAGGACGGAACCCTCATGCTGTCCAATGAGGACACACAAGGGAGGCCGGAGAAGAGCAAAGAAGTTCCCCCGAGGGCACAGTCTCCAATGGTGAGTCACGTACGCCACGAGACGAGACATTCCCGCTAACTCACTCAACTTATTGCACCCCTGGCCTAGTCGAACGAAATGAACAGCACTGCGCATCATGGAGCAAGTAGGACAATGACGAATGAAAGATCGCAGGACTGGACTCCGAGGACAGCAGACATAAGTAGAACCCCCCTCGCAGCTCTACAACCTCCCACAGTCAAGGACAACCACCGAAACCACTCTCTTCCACCCCCTAACCATTGCCCCCATGTTCCCAAAACTCAGAAGACCCACGAGCTTGAGTTCTCAACTCCGACAGCGAACTTCGAGGCGGTTAGGGGAAACGACCCCTACTTCGCGTTCAATAACCTCTCCAATAAACAAGCCGAAGCATGGCCTAAGATTGCGGGCTTCTCGTTGCTGGTGAGGCAAGCAGGAAAAGGACGCCCCATGGGGGCTACCGAACAGGCAAGGAAAGAGGAGATCCTCTCGTTACTGCGTCGCACAATAGGGACACCACCAGGCATACGACTCACGGCGCCATCCCCAGCACAGGACCGCCCAGGAAATAGGATTCCCCCGTACAATTTTCTCCTATACAACATCGATGAACAATACTACGAGCTCCTAACGTCCTGCGGAGGATGCATCTCAACGACGGAGGGTACTCTCTTCTTCTCGACCAACGGCCCGACTTTCGATTCGTACATAGGGAGCATTAGCGGTTTCGGAGACGAAGAGGAACACAACCTGAGAGGACTGGTTAACAGCGCATTTGACGAATGCGGCCTTGATGACCTACTCTCTGACATAGTCAAGAGTCAGGCCCACCTGTGCAACCTACAGCCGGACCTAGCGGTAAAAATGGTAAGGAATTCCCTCGAGATCAAGATGGTTGAAGCCAAGAAAGAGGACGGACCAGTACAGCGAGTTGCACACCTCTTCCTAGCGACACCAACATACGACATCCTTCAATGGCGAGCCTTCAGAGACAAAGCAATGAAGGCAAACTTTGCAGACCCCTTCATCGGCATGAACACTGCGCCCTTTACCGGATGGCAGTGCGGAATATGCACGAGTGCTCTCCACCCGACCTTCCTATGCCCGATTCTTACGGAACAAGGATGGTTATACAACCAAGCTGTAAGCGATCTGAACTCCGACGTCATAACCGTTACGCCAAAAGGCAGTTTAACTGAGATGTTATTATCTCAGTCTTATCGGATTATATATGCTGTTCCGAGCACTGTGCTAACCCGCGCCAGGGTTACACAAGCTTTGCGCCCGTTGCCGAATCCGAAGCCCACCAGGACTCTAATCGAGGCAGCCCCACCAACGGCGTTCACTACGATGGTGACGGAGAATGGGGGACGTAGCTCGAGAGGGGGCAGAAGTGAAAGAGGTAGAGGCAATAGAGGTAGAGGTGGCAGAGGGACCGGAGGCAGGGGACGTGGCGCCTGAACAGGTATCGGAGTAGGAAGACGAGTCCGGCACCAACCCACCCAGACCACCGCGCGCTGCTCTCTGACCTAACATAAATTACTGTCCTTACGATAGCTGTCTGAAACGAATATCCTTTGCGTAAATACTTGACACGAGACATGCGTAGAAAAAAAAAAAGAAGTCGACTAAGAACTAACAAACAAGAGCCCAAGTCCGAGAAAAAAACCACGAAGCAACACTAGTGGGTTAGAAATAAAAACAAGACCGAAGGCCCAAATATACTGGCTAAGGATCCCTTGGTGACAGGAAAGCTGACGGTCACAGAGAACAGATAAAGGGAAGGTACACCCGCCATAGGGCCCCAGGACGCATCCGAGAGCGGACAAGCGGATCGCCTGGAGGAACATTATGGCGAACGTCCTAACGCTCACCTATCGACCGTATGGAGAGCGGAAACTCACCTATTTAGGTCGGTCGCCCCATCCTGAACAACAAATGAACCTACAATCACAAGCGGTTAGACACCCGGCCACGGTAAACAGCCTCCCTGAGGCCCGAGGCAGAGGTTCTCTGCCCGTCGTTAACCCTGCCGATGAAGGCCACAGGGAGTTAGGTGATGGGCAAGGTCACCATACATCCACCTCCGATATACACCGACTGAGGTCGGTGGGCCCCAGCCTCCCAGCCCTGACCCAACCCCATGAGAACGCCCACCAGGGCCTTTCAGATGAAGGAAGGGACAGACAGAGGAAGCAGAGGCCAAACCGCCGCAGAACAGCGGCAACCATACAAATCGCCTCGCTGAACATGAAAGGAAGAGGTGCGCCGCTAGCAAGCACACAAGTGAGCAAAAAATGGAATAAAATTAATCAGATAGTAAGGAAAAAGAAACTAGCAGTAATAGCAATACAAGAGACGCACCTCACTCAACCTCATGTAGACGACCTTCATAAACTTTTTGGAAAGAGAATCTTAATTCTGTACTCAGAACCGGAAGAACGAGCGAGCTCATCTAAAGGAGTTGCATTTGTAGTAAACAAAGAATGACTAGATGCGGACAAAGTATCAGTAAAAGAGATAATCCCAGGAAGAGCACTAATGCTCACGTTGACATGGCATAAAGTGGTGACACTACGAATTCTAAATGTATATGCGCCAAACGACTATGGAGAAAACGAGGCGATGTGGAAACGCCTGGATGAATTTTGGAAAATGAATAACCATCCTAAACCGGACGCGATGGTTGGGGACTTCAACATTGTAGAAGAGAAGATTGATCGCTTCCCAGCGCAGATGGACCCAAGAGGTCCAGTATATCAGCTGCAAGAACTATGCATGAACTTAAACTTGTCAGACGCATGGAGGGAAACGTACCCAAGTTCAAGACTATTCACCTTCAGCCAACAATCTGGCAAAGCTATGTCAAGGCTAGACAGGATGTACTTAGCCCCCACACTAGCAAGAACGGCCGCAAACTGGCTCAACGAAACAGTAGAAGGAATGAGTTCGGACCACATGATGATCTCGGTATCACTTACGGATAAAAGACTACCATTCATAGGAGAAGGAAGATGGGTGATACCCAAAGCAATCCTGGCCGACCATGAATTTCAGAAATATGTCGTATCAAAAGGAAAAGAACTCCTAGAGAGCTTACCGACACCAGAACAAAGGACGGACAAACTCAACGTGCAAACGTTGTATAAAAGATTTAAGTCAGACGTCACGTCGACAGCGAGGAGTCTAGCTAAGAAGCAAATACCAAAATTAATGAGGAGAATTACAAAACTGAAAGAGGAAAGAGAAAGGATACTCAACAATAACAAAACAGAATTAGAGGAACAGGAGGCGCAAGAGGCGGCGATAATATTGGAAAAAATTAAAGAGCTGGAAGCTAGGAGATTTAACGCATCCAGAGCGACGGTGGCGGCAAACAACTGGATATATGGGGAACAGATAAACAAAGTGTGGATTAGAACGAATAAAACAGCCGCACCTAGAGACATTATAATGAGCCTGAGAGACCCAAAGTCTGGATGGCCGGAAGGACACCCAGAATATAGCTCACACAACCCCCCAAGCTACGTTGAGAGGTCAGACCTAATGGCGGAGGTGGCAGCTCAATACCATGAGAATCTACAGGAAGAAGGAATAGAAATCACCAACCCAGCCATCCGACAAAAAGAGATTGAGGACGTACTAAGTCACATAGAGAAGAAGTTCAAAAGGAACGCAAGAGAAACGCTAAAAAAGAGGGTAACAAGAGATGACCTGGAAAATGCACTCAAATTATGCAATGTAGGGAAGGCACCAGGAATAGACGGCATACCATATGAAATGTGGAAAGAGATACACAGACAATACATCACGACGGCGAGGAATGAAGAAGCTACACCCAGGCACAAGGAACAGGTGATCGACATCTTAGACATATTATGTAAGGTCTTCAACGATGTCGAAGAGTTCGGAGTGGCAAAAGACACGAATTTTGCGCAAGGGTGGATAGTCCCAATCTACAAGAAGAAGGACAAACACGAATTAGCGAATTACAGACCAATTACACTGTTAAACACAGACTATAAATTATTCACGAAAGCACTCTCCGTTAAACTAGCAACTTGGATCCACAAGGTAATCCACCCGTCACAAGCAGGATTCATACCCAATAGATCCATATTCGACCAAACCAACCTCGCTAGAGTAATGACGGACTATGCGGAAGCCACGGAAGAAAATGGGGTTATAGTGGCATTAGATCAAGAAAAAGCGTATGATAGAATAGCACACGATTACCTGTGGTGCACGCTTAAGGCGATGGGAGTACCAAAGGAGTTTATCGACACGGTGAGATCGCTATACGAATCAGCGAGGTCTAGCATAATGATAAATGGGGTAAATAGCAGGACATTTCAAGTAACAAGAGGGGTGAGGCAAGGGGACCCACTGTCGTGCTTACTTTTCAATATAGCAATAGAACCGCTAGCCTGCATGCTCCGAAGATCAGGACTGAAAGGGTACAACCTGCCGGGAATGAGAGAACGTTTAATAACAACACTATTTGCAGATGACACGACGATTTACCTATCGGAACAGGACAACTATGCGGAACTGCAACAGATACTGACAAAGTGGTGCAAAGCATCGAAGGCGAAATTTAACATAGAAAAAACAGAAGTTATTCCAATAGGAAAGTGTGAATACAGAGAGATGGTAGTTAGTACAAGGACCTAAAACGGGACAGGAGGAAACCTACCGCCAGAAATTAGAATAGCAGAGGACGGATCCTTAACCAGGATACTGGGTGTGTGGATAGGAAATGATGCGGATGAAGCGTCTCCGTGGCAGCCAGTCCTATGCAAGATCAATAAGAAACTGAGAGAATGGAATAGGCCAGGACTCACAACTTTCGGAAAGAAACTGATAATAAACATGGAGGTAGGGGGAAGAATACAGTACCTGACCAAGGTTCAGGGTATGCCGAACGAAGTGAGAGATGAACTAATCAAGATAATACGAAACTTCATATGGCCAAACGAAGGAACACCCCCAATAAGCCTAGACGCACTATATAGACCACTAAAAGAAGGAGGAATAGGACTATTAGACGTGAATGCGAAAGTGAAAGCAATAACTCTTACGTGGTTAAAGCCCTTCCTAGATTTGACGAGCTCACGCCCAGCGTGGGCATACGCAGTCGATGCATTACTAGCCCTGAATGCAACGTCCTCGGGACCTAAATATGATAAGGAGTCCAAGCTGCAATACTTCTTACAAACCTGGAAAGTAAATGCGAGTGCTAACTCGAATCTCCCGACGTATGTGCGAAACATAATAAATCTGGCAAAAAAGATGGGGGTTAGTTTCTCAGCGGTAAAACTGGGTCCTAGACTTAAAAAGAAACTACCAATCTGGCTCCACATAGGAATAGGAGACGAGCTGAGAGCCCTCCACAATAAAAGCGCAAGCAAATGCCTAAGACTTAACCACCATATCAGGGCGGTATCACAGCTGAAAACAATGATCGAACACGGTGATCTTACCACCAAAGAGTGCACGCGACACTACCCAAAAAGAAGATGTTGTACCCACTGTGAAAAGATAAGGGAGATAACAGGATGCCATTTCCCCTATGAGTGCTACACCACGGCGAAAATGTTATACGGAAAACTTACGCCGAGATGGAACCCAAGCGAACAAGAGAGTACGGATGGATTGTCACTAACTAAGAACTGTAATAAACTGAACATGGAAAGGAAAGGAACAGACCAGCCATTGTTGTTCGACCCCTTGCTAACGGTGCAGAGCGACCTATCGCTATGCTTCCGCATGTTCACAAGTGGTGAGACAAGAACCATGGACCCAGTAAACAGACCACGGACAAGAGCGGTAGACAGAGAGACAATGGTAGTATACACTGATGGGTCGTGCACAAACAACAGCACTCAAGATGCAAGAGCAGGGGCAGGGGTATGGGTGGCGGAAGGACACCCCCTGAATGCAGCATTGAGAGTGAGAAGCAAGGAACAATCAAACCAGACGGGAGAACTTACAGCTATACTGCACGCACTAAAGACAATCCCGAAAGTATCCCCCCTGAGAATAATGACAGACTCAAAATATTGCATTAATGGCATCATGACAGGCGCCAAGAAATGGGAAGAGAAAGGATGGGTCGGAGTTAAGAACCGAGAGCTCTTCCAAGAGATAATAGCGTATTGCAGAGCAAGGGTGGCACCAACAGAGCTGTGTTGGGTAAAGGGCCATTCAGGAGTAAAAGGTAACGAAGAAGCAGACCGATTGGCTGCGCAAGGGGCGGAACTCCCCATACCAACGGACAACCCAACGGAAGCTCCGAGACAATTCCTCCTGGAAGGACTGCAAATCAAATCTTCCTCCCAAAAGTTAATATACACGAGCATCAGAGAAAGAGAGAAATACACACCGAGAGCTGGAACAGAGGCACAAGTAGACAGAATAATCGAGGATATCAAGAGAGAGACACAAATAGAACACACCGAGGAAGCACTATGGAGGGCGATTAGACAAAAACACAACAGCAAGAAGATAAAATACTTCCTGTGGCGCTCAGTACATAATGCATATCGAGTTGGAAAATGGTGGATAAACATCCCGGGATACGAGGAGAGAAGCAAATGTACCCTATGCGGACAGTTGGAATCACTGGAGCATATCCTGGTCCTCTGCCAAGATTCGGCGCAGCTCGTAATATGGAACCTGGTGTGAGAGATGCTAAGCAGGAAGAAAGGAAGAATACCAAACTTGTCCATGGGTACGGTCCTAGGCGCGAACTTGATAGAAGTGAAGTCTGGAAACGGCGAGATACACTACGGAACAACGAGACTGTTTCGACTGATGGTAACAGAATCAGCACACCTCATATGGAAGTTAAGATGTGAGAGAGTAATAGAGAAGTCAGACATACCAGGGTGGACCCATACAGACGGAGAGATTAAGAGGAGATGGCACAGTGCGATGAACGAGAGGCTGAATAGATATTGCCCACACCCACCCAAGACTCCCGGTCAGGAAAAGACTAAAAAGGGAGCTGGTACTAAAAACGTGGTCAGGAACACTCTACAACGAAGCAGCTCTCCCAGAAGATTGGATAAATTTCACAGGGGTTTTAGTGGGTAGGATTATCCACGAGCGTGTCGAACCAAGGGACCCCCCCGGATAGGGTCCCGAGGAGCAAAACGCAAAAGAAGGTAATCTAGTCCCACACGGCTGCCCTATAACAAGGTCAGAGTGCGTAATGCATTTCCCTGAGGTAGTAAATTCCCATACCAGAGGGTGAAATCCCCTCGTACTAGCACGGAGTAGGGGGATCGTCATGCAAACTGCCCGCTCCGGTTACGCTCTACCAAAAAAAAAAAAAAAAAAGAGACGCCTGCCAGCGGTGCAATGACACGCCACGAGTGGCTCTGGTTTGATGATTCGGGACCAGTCATAGTTGAAGCGTCCGACGGGATGACCTTCAAATTGCACTCTGGATTATTGGCTCGGCACTCAGAGGTACTCAAAGACCTCATAGCTGCACAGGTAGCCACTCAGAGCAGCTCATCTTCAGCTGGGGCTGTTGCTGATTGTGAGCTGACGTTGCGTCTCGTCGAGAAGGGTGATGAGCTGGCTGAATTGTTTGCGGTTATATACGACGGCGGAAAGAGGTGGGCACAACATATTGCCTCTGGGTTCTATCTAGATTGACCGACATTGTCTGGATAGTTCCTATTATGATTGCACTGGCTTTCCTTTCACCAAGTTCCACGCCATACTCCGGCTTGGGATCACTTACAAAGTACAGCACATTGTTGATTCCGGGTTTACTCGCCTGGAGAACATCTTTCCGTCAAATTTTGATATCTGGGTCGGAAGGGCTGACAATCGCCGTATCAAAAATGGCAGCATTGAAGAGCCCATTCTGTTGAGCTGTGTTGAAACCATGTGGTGAGCTGTGTTGAACCACATGGTGAGCTGTGATGAAACCGCATGTTGAGCTGTGTCGAAACGCGATGGAAAGCTGACTACCGCTCACGCGCTCTGTATTTACATTTGTTTGTACGCTTGTAGTAGTAGATAAAAACCTCACGTCTGCGAGGCAATCCATACGTCTTTTACTCTTACTACTTGCCCCCAAAGCCTACACCTAACCCTACCAACCAACAACAGGTAAGCGTCCCTTTCCCCTGCCTCTGTCGGGCTAGTGTCGCGGTTGGCAATACTGGCTCGACAGGTTATGAGCCCCGCGCCTGTCACTCTTGTCTACGACGATTGAGTGCGGCGCTTATCTGCAGCGCTCGCTCTCGCCGCGCATGTCGAGCGTACCTCGTTCCGCGCGATCGACGTCGACGCTGTCCGTGACACGGAGACAGGGCTCGACGTGACAAACAGGGACACAATGTGGATGACGACGAGGAGGTGGTGGCAGGCGTGAAGCACAATGCGTTCACCAGCTATCAAACTTATTCAGAAATCTAGCCCAGTAAAGACCAAGTTAGTATTGTGACTACCAGCTATGTAGTACAAGAGGGGGTTGCTTACCTAGCCCAGTAAAGACCAAGAGGTCGAGATGGGGGGCTAGGAGCGTACATGTAGCAGTATATATAGACTTCAGGGACCTGCGCACAGACCATGTTGAGGGCAGGCTTTGCAAGAAGCCGTGTGAACGAAGAACAAAAGGACTACCTAAAGGAGAACAATAGCTATTGTCTAGACCTTGCCAAGAACTCTACTCGTGAGAGAATCTATCTAAAAGGAGACCAACTATTGTATTCCATTCCCACACCTGTGAGAACATCCTTCCATAAAGAGAACAATAAGGAAAGAACAAAAGGAGTCCATGTGGACGTCATTTATGACATCAAACCCTAGCTATGGGCTAAACCATGTGTCTGTAGCCATGTGGTCTTACTTAAGCTAAGTCACATGCCAATGTGACGTAGTAGCAAGTAATGTGACCGTGTGGAGCGTCTAAGCCACGTGATACGGGCGCTTAATAGACGTGCAAAGGAGTTTGTGCAGAGAAGGTTGCAACTGAGCTGCAGCCCGGAGTTTTATAGATAAAAACAAGAGGTAAATTGCGAAAATTAAGGGCTAGTCAGGCCATCCATGACAGTCCGCGGGCGCCCGCTTGGGCCCCGCTAGGGTGAAACCTTGTCGCTGTTGTTTTCAATGTCACTGACAAAGGTCTTCCCCTAGAACTCTTACATTATCATGGCCGACAATGCCACTCTCTCCTCCATCAAGCATCTAGACGGTACAAATTGGAACATCTGGAGCACAAACATTAAGGCCTACCTCATGACGCGCAAATCCTTCCGCGCTGTCGAGGAGCCTATGGAGCGGCCGACTGGCACTCCTGCCGTCGCTGCCCATGGTGATAGCCCGGCAATTGCTGCTCGCCCTCCTACTCAGGAGGAGCTTGACGCTTACAATGCCTGGGCGGAGAAGGATGAGGAGGCACGTGGAGCGATTATCCTCCGTGCTGTCCCATCCATTCAAGAGCTCATTGTGGATCTCCCCACTGCTAATGAGGTGTGGGAGCTCCTCAAGGCAAAATATGGCAAGCCCAGTGTCCCCCTCATGTTCACTGAGTTTAGGCATGCCATTGACCATGTCATTGCTGCCGACAAGCACCCTGGACCTGCGATCGACCAGTTCCTTCAGCACTTCCAGCGTCTGTCCGGCTATGGCGTAGAGGTCCCGCTCTTTCTTCAGGGCATGCTCCTTATCACCAAGGCTCCTCCGTACGCCAATACCCTTCTCCAGTTTCTCGCTGCCGCTACCTCTGTCAATGACGTCAAGCCTATCGATATTGGTGTTGCCATTGTCAACTCCTACGAGCAGTCTAAGTCACGTGGCAAAGGCAAGCAGGCGCAGCCCCAGGCCTCAAAGGTGACCGCTGTCAAGCGTAAGCCTGGCAACGACCCGAAGTTTGGTCAGCAGCAGACGCAGCAGCGCCCTCAGGGTCAGCAGCAGCAGACGCAGCAGGGGCAGCAGCAGCAGAATGGACCAAAGAAGAGGACTCGTCACCGCTCTCGTGGCAATAAAGACAGTGAACACAACCACTTCGCTAGCGTCGCGTTGACCGCACCGCTGGCACCCGTCTTTGCTCCAGCTCCAGTACCTGCACCTGAGCCAGTTAAGGTTCCGCTTGATAAGCGTATTGGTGCTCATCCTGTTCGAGCTGGAAACAACTACCCCAGCTTCAAGGCTGCTCAGGCTCTCGCCCAGCGCCTTGGAGTTCCTGCTACGGCTGAGCGTATCCGTACCCTCGAGGCTGTCGTTCGCGACAAGCCATCAGCCAAGCACCCTTCTCCTGAACCAGAGTTCGTTGAAGGTTTGAGTCGCCCCTCGAAGCGTGGCAGGGTCGACGTTGTCTCTGACAGCAAAGACGTGGAAGTTGTCTTCCACGATAGTCCTTCCAAGGAGACCCCTGTGTCTCTTTACGAGCTCCGCGCGCCTACTCCCGGGCCTTACAACGATGATGAGGATGATGCAGTCTCGTTCGGTACTGACGACAACGACGATTACCTCAAGACCGCTGGTACTTACAACTGGCAAGTCTTTCGTTCTTGCGTCCCTGCACTCACAGTTGCTGACGCCGTTCCAACAGATTCTGCTTGTGAACGTGGTCGCGTAGTTATTTCGTTGATGTATTACCATAACGTCTCGAATAAATGTGTGCATGACAGGGATTTTGCAGAATGTACTCAGTGTGAGAAACATCTCAACGCAGAATCACAACATTTGTGGCTGCTAGACTCTGGTGCTTCTATGCACTTCACCTTTAATGAAATTGAGTTGCAAGATAAACGCACTCTACCACGACTGATCACAGTCTCAACTGCAACTCGGAACGTTAAAATTACGATCGTGGGTAACGTTACAATGCGTCTCTCAAATGGTGACACTTATACATTGAACGAAGTGTACTATATGCCAAATCTGAATGTCAAACTCATATCACTCGGTCAGCTGCTAAATAATGGCATGCGTGTTACTGGTGATTACCAGCAAATTGACGTTGTCAGCGAAACTGGTAAGCTTCGGCTTTGTTTCGACCCTCTGTTTCCTAGATGTCCTACGTTTGGGACTCAGAATCACGCACATGTCGCTAGTCGACAAGTTGCGCATGTCACTCATGACATTGCCCATCGACGTTTTGCGCACCCTGGCGATGAGGTGTTGCGCCGTCTGAAGGGTCACACAAAGGGATTACCGGATTTCGAGTTTGATCCACCAAAAACCCCCTGTCAAGGATGCACACAAGGCAAGATGCCTACGCGCCCTTTCCCTGCATCAGATCAGCGTGCGACTAGATCATTCCAGATCATCCACTCTGATTTGAAGGAATTCCCTGTTGAATCATATCACCGTCACAAATACGTAATCACGTTTGTTGATGACTTCACATCACACACGTGGTTGAAGGCATTACGACAGAAGTCTCAAGCAATAGATGCTACGAGACAATTTCTCGCTATGGTGAATACTCAGTTCAACGCCAAAGTCGAGAAATGGATGTCCGATGCAGGGGGAGAGTACAAGTCAAAAGCGTTTGATGACTTGTTACTTGACAACGGCATTGTTATCCTTCAGTCCACGCCACACATGCATCAGCAGAATGGTCGTGCCGTAGAACATGCTGTTCACGTGTACAACAGAACTCCCATGCGTCGTCACAAGTGGCGTACGCCTTACGAAATCCTCTACAGCGAAGTCCCTGATGTCTCCAAACTTCGCGTGTTTGGCTGCGGTGCTTACGTATTTATTCTGCCTAAAGTGCGTGCTAACATACTTGCACCCAAGAGTGAGATGATGACCTACATCGGTCAAACCACTCATGGCTGGAAATTCATGCGCGCCCCAAACAATGTTGTCTTTGAGGCTACTCAAGCCGAATTTGATGAAGACTTTTTCCCTAAGTGTCCAGACTCTAAGATGCGGCGATCGCGCCCACGTGAGCAGCGTCCCGCCGATGACAATGATGACAACCATTCTGATGGTCTTAGCTTTGATGACGCCGGAGATGATGACATTCCTCCGCGTCGCCCTCATCCTTCACAAAAGCGACCGGACCGAGATCTTGACGAAGATCCCGCACCGCTTCCAGAGCGTAGTCCGAGTCCTCCTAATGATGCTCCGGGAGATCAACCGGCACCTCAGCCGTGTCGATCTGCGCGTCAAAGAAATCCACCACCTGCACGACCAGGTGACGTCTATGGGAAAACAACACCCACTGAGCGTCAACGAAGTGATCTTCGAAGGAAGTTGGGTAATGATCAGCCTAAAACGAGTCGCCCTCGACGGCAAGATCCCCAACAGGTGAGAAAAGATGGTCCCGCGCCTCGTTCTCCCAGTCCTGTTCAGAGTAACAATCCCTCTGAAGATCCTCAACCTGGAAATGATAGCGACTCGAGCAAACTTACGCCGCTCAATTCTGAGAATGAGTCAGCATCAGTCGAAGCAGAACTGGCAGCCCTATGCCGTGAAGGGGGAGCAAATCTCCTCAACTACATGCTTAACAAAGCTGTCGAGCCGATTGACCCAATGTCTAATCCTCGTGAATGGACATTCCGTGATATCCTGCAATTACCTAAAAAGGAGCAGGCAGAATGGCGTAAGGCTGCGCGTGAGGAGCTTAAAGCCCTCAAAGATCGCAAAGTCTACGATCTTGTTGACAGACCAAAAAACCGGAAAGTCATCAAGAATAGATGGGTTTTTGACGTGAAGTCAGACAATCGCAAGAAAGCCCGGCTTGTAGCTCGTGGTTTTACGCAGGTCGAAGGCATAGACTTTGACCAAATCTTCTCTCCAGTCATGAGATTTGAGACCGTCAGGCTCATTCTTGCACTGTCTGCACTTGAAGGCTGGTTTATGACCGGTTTAGATGTGCGAAGCGCCTATTTGTACGGCGACTTAGAAGAGGAGATCTATATGGAACAGCCAGAAGGCTTTGTAGAGAAAGAAATGGAGCACCTCGTGTTTTGCCTGCGCAAAGCGCTCTACGGACTTAAGCAGGCTGGTCTAGTCTGGTGGCGAACACTAGACAAATTCATGAAGAAGCTCGGCTTTAAACGTTTAAGGTCTGACGCTGGTGTCTTTGTCAAGTTTGACGGTGAAGACATTATTGTGGTTGTCATATACGTTGGTGATGCAATCTTCATGGGCTCCAACCAGTTCAAGGTGCGCCAAGACAAGGCACGCTTCATGGACCAGTGGGAATGTTGTGACTTACCTGAAGTCAAAGAATTCCTGCGCATGCGTATTCAAAGGCACGGCACTAAGCTCTGTATAGACCAAAGTGCTTATCTCGATAAAGTGCTTGAACGCTGTGGCATGCAGGACGCCAAGCCGGCGCCGACACCCTTGCCCGACGGCTACAATCCCGTCACATATGAAGGAGCTGTTGATCCAGCTCGCCGAAGTCATTTCCAAATGATTATCGGCTTGTTGCTCTACATCATGCTTGGCACCCGCCGGACATTGCGTTCGCTGTCACTAAGCTTGCTCAACAGAGCGCTAACCCAAGTGAGGACCATGTTAGCAAGGCACTCTATATTTGCCGCTGTAACAGTTAAGGTTACTACTCACCAGATAAGTTGTTAAACTTGAAGGGATAGAGTGAGATAGAGTGTAAGAGGTGTGGTGATCGAAGTACTGGAGAGTACAAGGTAGTCCTTTATCAACAGAGTGGATAAGACTGAGGGGATATGCCCTCAGGAGTGCCTCTATATATACATGAAGGGGAGGACCCCAGGTACTACCCTTAGACCCCTAATACCTACATGAGTAAGCGAAGTAATCTACCTTACTAAGCATGCCCTATGCCCTAGTGGTGCCACTTCAATAATCAACCAATAGCAATTGTCCCCATGACCTGACCCCATGACCCAGCTCCAAGGCTAGACTTGTTCTAGCTTGTTCTAAGACAAGGCTAGACTTTTCCAGAAGGTTCTATGAACTATGACATCATCTAATGGAATGTTCTATACTATGACATCATAGTTCCAGCATGTTCCACAATGTTCCAGAGAGTTCTATCATGTGATACACAGATAAGGAAAGGAGCACATCAGCGCATCAGAGACAGGAAGCGCATCAGCGCATCAATTGATAGGCACTGAGAATAAGCGCCGGAATAGGCGCCTGATAAGCGCCTAAATAGACGCCGGATAAGCGCTGGATAAGCGCTTGACAAGCGCTTAAATATTCCCAATAATACCGTTGCCTGGTAAGGCAAGTCTTGTAGAAACATTGGAAATCTGTGACAGCCGCTACCTCATAGGGACTCGCGACTATCGTCTCGAGTATGACAGCCAATCAGACTTAGGTCTAGTCGCATTCACAGATGCAGATTGGGGATCGGATCCTAACACTCGCCGTTCACAGACTGGCTACATCCTCAAACTCGCAGGAGGTGTATTCAGCTGGCAGTCACACGCACAACGTACTGTTGCGCACTCATCAATGGATGCCGAGTACATGGCTCTGAGCGATTGCTCGCGCCAGGTGATCTGGGTTAGATCGATGCTCTCTGAGCTCGGCTACAATCTCAAACCCATTCCGATCTGTTGTGACAACCAAGGCGCAATATTTGTCTCTACCAACCCTGTGACCGAGAAGCGCTCGAAGCATATCGACATCCGCTATCATTTCATTCGCGATGTCGTCAACCAGCAACTCGTACAAATTCTATTTGTTCCAGGAGAGGAAAACCTGGCCGACCTTTTCACCAAGAATCTCGGAAGAGTCAAGTTCGTCAAGTTCCGACAAATGCTTGGACTTGAGATCAGCGTTCCAGGCGCTACAGTCAAGACAGTTCAAAGAAAACGACCCGCCATACTTAGCGAGGGGGAGTGTTGAGCTGTGTCGAAACCATGTGGTGAGCTGTGTTGAACCACATGGTGAGCTGTGATGAAACCGCATGTTGAGCTGTGTCGAAACGCGATGGAAAGCTGACTACCGCTCACGCGCTCTGTATTTACATTTGTTTGTACGCTTGTAGTAGTAGATAAAAACCTCACGTCTGCGAGGCAATCCATACATCTTTTACTCTTACTACTTGCCCCCAAAGCCTACACCTAACCCTACCAACCAACAACAGGTAAGCGTCCCTTTCCCCTGCCTCTGTCGGGCTAGTGTCGCGGTTGGCGATACTGGCTCGACACATTCAGATGCAGCCTCAGGACGCTGTTGCAGTGGTTTCCCTGGCGCGAGCTGCAGGGCGCACGCAGTTGTTACCTGTCGCTCTTCACGTCTGCTCATTACTCGATACGAAGCACGCATTGTACGGTGTAACGATTCGGGAAAAGGTTGTGAACCTCACCAAACGTGACCAAAAGGCGTGTCTCGACTCTCGCATACAAACTCAGCAGTTGGAAGCTCGGATAATCCACGAAACGCTATTCAAGGAAGTACTGAAGGGTCCCGGTGGTCACTGCCATACTCCCGACACTTGCCGCTTGGCATACCAGAAGCTCGCGCTCGCAGTAGGAGGGGCCGAAAAATTTTGCGACGGTACTGGCCCGGAATGTTTGAGTGGGTGGGTATTGGGCGTTGAGAGTGACCTGTCGACAAAGCGATGCAACGAATGTGTGCAATATCTTGACAGAGAGCTCAACAAACGCGCAGAACAAAGATGGAATAAGCTAGGCAAAACGTACGGTATTCCCGACTGGTCTCCGGCAAAAAATTGCCAGGAGGCCCTCAAGAGGAATGAGTAGATATTGTCGCATGTCAGCCTTCCTATCCGTACCTGATGTACCTCGAGCTCTCGACTAGCGGTCAAATATGATTGTTGTTTCTTGCAACTTTAGATGCTGATGAAGAACTCATGCACATTCTAGGGATATATGTACATCTCTCTGTCTGCATCTCGCGCCATCGTTTTCTCGTCGCGTACACTCATTTTAGCATCTTATTTTATCCCACTCTCTCTCACAGGCAGAACGTCTAGGTAAGACCGACGTCTTGACAATTGAAACTCAGCGCTCAACGTTCTTGAACTTGGACTCGAACCGTGACTCCTCCGTGTACTATGATCTGCTCAGCTCGGACGATGTCAGACATGAAGAGGAGGACGAGTCGGATTCGACGCCTTACTACACTGCCGAGAACGCGTCCCGACAGCGCTGAAGATACCAATGCTTCGCCTCCTGATACCAGAAGATCCAGGATCGTGGCCAAATCACGGTGATGGCCGAGCGGCTGAGCTGCATATTCCAGATCTAGGTGGCATGTTGAACTTGGTGGCCCAAATCACACTCAGTCGTAGAAATACCTGTCAACTACAATCGTATACGTAGGGCCCCAGCAACGACTGGGCTCTGCTCAAACAGGTACATATCTCCGTTCTAGCCAGAGTCTTTATGCTGACCAGCTGTGCATGACCGTTATGGTTGACCGGACACACTGCCTATAGCACACGTATATTACCACGAGCGAAAGGCGGTGGTGGAGATGAAGACGTGCTACTGCAAGATGGACTACGACGACTTTATGTCCGAATGTGTCAAAGTTAAAGGCCTGGGGCTTCCGGAGCTTTCGAAGGAGCAGCTGGCCTCCATGTCTGCGAAATTTCGGGATGTTCCTGCAGAGGGTAAAGAACAGAAAATGTATGCTCCGCTTGTACGTCTGCTTTTGTCAACTTCTCGTATCCTCGTTGTCATTAAGGTTACTTTCGACAGTGCAAAAGTCTCAACGAAGCCCTCGAACAAGCTGAGAAATTTGCCGCTGCCCAGGTCACCAGCGACGCCACAGCTCAAACCATCGAGCTGGCTATCCCTTCGGATCCAGCCACACAGACTATCCAATCCGTCCCCTCAAAACCATGTTATGTGTTCAAAGATGTCTCTAATTGGATTGAGTCGAACGAAGAAGACTTGAAAATCGATATCGCGATGTACCCAGATACCGAGGACGCTAGGACAGCTTTTAACCGCGACATGAAGAACACAGCACGCACCGATCCGGCGCGTGTGGCTTGGGCGTGGATGACCATGGGTGTAGAGGTGAAGAGGGATGAGGCGCTCTCTGCGTTCGACTTTGGTCGGCCCAGTCTTTTGCGGGACAGTGATATGGGGAGGGTAGCTCAGGCACAGATTGCCAAGTACGCCACGCAGCTCATGGTTCGCCAACATCGAGTATTCGTGTTCATCCTGTACATCGTCGACAAGGAAGCCTTCCTTACCCGCTGGGACCGTGTCGGCTGTATCATCTCAAACCCTGTCAACTACATCAAGGAGCCCGCAAAGATCCTCAACTTCGTTTATCGCCTCGCACTCATGTCGCGAGACGAGCTCGGTTACGATACCACGGCCGAACCCGCCACTTCAGCTGAGGTTCAGATGTTGAAGGGCTATGCGCAGAAATTTAAGAATCCTTACGCTGCCTCCTGCGCGACGGAGATTCTGGACAACCAGGTGCTTTACCCTATCTATAAGGTCTGAGTTGGTTCTTTATTTGTTCGCGAAATGACGCTCGTCGCTAATCGAAACACGTAGGTCACTTGTGCCAACGTCGCGAACACCGATAGGGGGGTGTATTTCATCGGAAAGCATAGCGTGGCCTCATATTCGCCGACGGGCCGGGCGACCAAGGGTTACGTGACTTTTATCGAGCAGCCGCCGGCACGGCTTTGCTTCATGAAAGACTACTGGCGCCCCAACTCGAGCAAGATTCCCAAAGAGCTGGATGTGTACAAGAAGCTGAAGACGGCGAAAGTCCGCTTTGTCGCGACTGCGATCGGAGGCGAGGATGTTCCGGGCCAATCCACCGTTACCCAGATTTACCTCCCCCCTGGGGAAGTACCATTGGAGCGTCTTCACTGTCGCCTTGTGGTAGAGGAGCTTGCACGACCGCTAGAGGCATACAGGAGCTCAGCCGAGATGATTGTGGTGCTATTTCATGCGCTACAAGGTAAGTAGATCACGCTTGCTGGCAGGACGTGACACTGATCTGCGCAGGTCACAAGGACGCTTGGACAAAGGCCGAGATCCTTCACAGGGATGTTAGCGTGGATAATGTCCTGCGTGTTGTGGACCAGAAGGACGAGAAAGACCGCAACGTTCAAGGCATACTCAACGACTGGGACTTGTGTAAATACAAGAGCGACATGAACCAGAAAGCAACACCGCATGGTCGCTCTGTAGGTCGTCTTTGTCTTCGGTGCAAAATGTCTATTGATGATGTGCGGCAGGGGACATGGGCGTTCATGTCTGCCATAGTTCTTTGCTACCCACTGAAACCCAATGACCTAGCTGACGACCTCGAGTCTTTCATTCATGTGGTGACCTACTGCAGTCTTCGGTTTCACCGCCACGACTTCACCAATCACGATGTTGGCACCACTCCGAAGCTGACAACTTCCGTCTTGATCGACAGAAACCGTGAAAATGAAGAGCTTTTCGGGTACGTTGACGATCATTTTCATGAGAGCCGGCACCGTGGTGGAGGTATTTATGTTGGGGGAACTCACAAGATGGAAAAGAATCTCAATGGTCGGCCTGGCTTCGACTTCACGGAAGGGCATGTTTCGCCGATTCTTGTTGACCTCCTGAAAAACCTGTTTCGACTGTTGAGGACACACTACTCCGCAATCGACTTCGACGACCTGAAACGATACCGGGGCCGGCTCCCGCCACCGGCTCCCCCTCCTTCACAAGATGTCGAAGAGCAACCCGACGTACCTAGCGCGCACCAGCCTCACCACAACAGGTTTGCCAACTTATTGAAACCAGATGATGAAGGGGATGAGGAATTTCCAGATAATAAAGATAATAAGGAATTTCCAGATAATAATCCTGCGCCCTCTGGGAGCAGGGTTCTCGATACACACTCAACAATTCTGCATGTATTTTGGAAGGCCGTCCAGAAGATTGCGAGCCGAAAAGAGCAGTTCGATATCACCCAAGACCAATTTATTGGCCTCGATGAGCAGGGAGCTACTTTGCTAAAAGGCTTGTCCGGCTCAAAGCGCAAATCTGCTTCATCCTCGACGCCTGAAGGGAACCTCAAGAGAAAGCGGGCGATCGGCAGTAGCCACCTAGGTGGGGTTGCAGAAGGTACCGAGAGAGACGATGTGGTTGAATGAAGCGTTGGGTTAGCAAAGAAGGTCTCCATTTGACACACAAAGGTGTTGTATTTTGATGTGGCTTTCGAACGTCATCGAGTCGAATTAAACTTGTTTGTTTGCTTAACCCGCTGCGACATGCAGCCTGAGTGTGGCCGCATCGCTCGAGCAGGGCGCAGAGACTTTCATGGGACAAACACACTACTACGTGTTCGATGATCTACTCAGCTCGGACGATGTCAGATATGTGAACATGAAGAGAATGAATTGCAAATTTATATCTATTCGACGCCTTCAAACGACACCTGACAGCGCTGAAGCTACTGATACTTTGCCTCCTCAGAAGTACATAAACACACACTTTTTTTCTAATCATTATCTAGATTTATAAAGGTTTGTGCGTAACATAGTTACATGTGAGGCCAAAATACGAAACCATGAAGTGGCTGCCAGCGCCTGCCCTGATTGTGTGTTGTTTTATACAGTCCTCGAATGAGTGGTGTGGACCGGACAGCGAGGCAGTGGTGTTCAGGCACCGCACAAGTGTTACAACCTATCCTGGGCAGAGACAAAAAGGGAGACATAGACCCCCGGCCCCGTGGTGGCCTGCAGCTGCGAGTGCCCGCTCCAACTGCTACTGTCTGAAAGTTTTTTCAGGATGGATGAATGTGGTATATCCTAGGCCTGACTATATATTACAAATAAAATATAGTATTATTACTACTATTATCACCCACAACAATATTAGTGCCCAATATGGTAATCCCCTGCCACTTCCTATTTTTCCCCTCTTGCTGTGTCCGCTCCAACGCACTTCTTGCCATCACCTCCAACTTCTCCTCGCCCTTGTTGCCCTCCTCCTCGCCACTCATGGTCCAGTACACGCTTGTGGCGTGGTACCAACTTGACACGCCTGTGGTGTAGTCAAAAACCGCATTGAGCAGTCTGACGACACTCGTTTGCTGGCCAGACACAAAGGAGGTCTTGTGGGGTAAGATTGGGATAGGGATGGGCAGGTTTTGGACCGCAGGTACGTCACCTTCTCATCTTCAGCCCTTGCTATGCTTAACTAGCTATGCAGCTGAGCCCTGGTTGCACCCACTTGAACGGTAAGTCATGTCAGTCACCTTTCTCATCTCCCTTTCTCCGTACAACATGTCTGTGGGAAGGTGCAAGAACGAGCGGCTGCAGAGTTACACAACACTTAAGCCGTCTCACTCAATCCAACTGCAGA
The DNA here is from genome assembly GCA_022592445.1 of Cytidiella melzeri. Lineage (NCBI taxonomy): Eukaryota > Fungi > Basidiomycota > Agaricomycetes > Polyporales > Irpicaceae > Cytidiella > Cytidiella melzeri. Next base: position 68,551 of record JABYQR010000067.1, on the reverse strand, counting down.
TGTGTCTGTCATCATTGGTTACAACAGTGAGTTGTTGTTGCCCTCACTTTTGCCCTTGTTGTTGCCCTTGCCCTTGCCCTTGCCCTTGCCCTTGCCCTCGTTGCCCTTATTGCCCTTGCCCCCACCCTCTCCCTCGCCCTTATTGCCCTCGCCCTCTCGCCCTCTCCCTTGTTGTTTCCCTTGTTGTTGCCCTCACCCTCTCCCTTGTTGTTGCCCTTGCCCTCTCCCTTGTTGTTGCCCTTGCCCTTGACTGCTCTCACTCTCACTTTCGCCTTTTCTCTCGCCCCCTTCCTTCCATGTCCTCGCCCTCAGCGTTTCTTGTCCTTGCCCTCTTCCTTCTGCACCTTCGCCCTTGCCGTTGCTCTCGGCCTCACCCTCACTGCTGGTTTTACTCCTGCTTTTGCTATCTCAGTTGTTGTAGACACCTGTGTCGTTCTGGGACTGCTTGTGGCGTCCAATTTCTCCTGCATCTTGTGCAACTGTGTCGCTCAGCTGCATAAGTTGGATTGGACAGACTCTGAGGTGAGTTCTGTCACAAGCTGCATACATCCTTACCAATCTCCATCTCCATCTCGATGGTGCACCACAGGCTCAATGAACGGGAGGCCAACCCTAATCCATACGTCAACTTCATTGTCCCTCTGCCAGTCCGGGATGCAGCTGCTCCGAGCCTTGATGGCGCAGGTCAAGCCTGTCATCAAGGCTCATCAACTTCAGGTGAACAGCATTGAGGAGGTATGTCCATGTCAGTTCAAGCAACTACATGTATGGGGATTCTGACCACGTTATGTTCAGTACCATGGTGTGCACACTGTATGTGCTAATCTTATTATACAAAGATTGCGTGTTGATGGCTAACACCTCTTCAGAACAAACAAATCAGACCATCTGGTATGTTCCGTCTGTGGTACACCTAGAGGTGAAAGTGACTGCAGAGGGGTCTCCGGATAACATGCCTTTTGGATTGTACTATTAGCGTTGAATTCACAATTTGTTTGTTTATGCAAATTGCCACTGAGAACCTGAAGTTCATGTCAAGAAAGAAGTGGCATCCTTACCTGGTAAGCACAGCAAATTGACATAGACTTTGAATCTGAACAGGTGCTCACACCATTTGCATACTGGAGTAGCACCTTTATCTTTGCGGTGATTGGCATGTTTGATCTTTCAACAGTCAACGTCAACAGTAAATCAGCAAAGCATTGGTGAAGGTCCCGATACAAGTTGAAGAGATTGAGGTCATTCACATACTCATGAATTCTTGAAACGTACCATTCACATTGTATATGCACTTTTTGTAATTTACACACTGTATATTGTCTCGCCATGATCGCACCACTCCACTACTCCCCAACCCCCCACCCCCTCCTCCTGTCCCCTTCTCTCGCTCTTGATATGCCTCTTTCACCCTTGCCCATCCAGTCCCTTCTCCCACCTTTCCTGTCCCTATCCCGCTGTAGCCCTTGCACCATCTGTTTTTTCTACCTTGCGTGCCTGATGTGCCTGACTGTCTCACATTTCTATCTATTCTTGTTGCCATCTCAACCCAAAACATTTTTCTTTGCTGGGGATTTCCTTTTTGGTAACTATTCTTCTTCTCTGCATCATCATCTGTAATAATACTATCTTTTAATTGTAAGCAGCTTGGCCTGATGACTTAGCCCCGTCTAAGCATGTTGTCACTACTACGCAGAAAGAGAAAATAACACCTCCTCTGTGTAAGAAACAAATTTTTCACCAATGTGCCAGGTCATGGCACTCAAAAGCCCTTTTACTCTCTGAGATTAAGGGTTTCTTTGCCAGATGCAGGGTGGAGTGTACCCCAGCCTGCATCTGTGAGTTCCCCCCAGGCCAAGTGTCCTGCCTGACTAGGGTTCACTTGCCACCGCATAGATTCTGACAACAAGGGGTTGATCTCACTACCTTCCTCATGATGACCATAGCATCTCGAATTGGAATCACAGTTTGCCACAGGAAGGCAAAACTCATCCTCTCCAAAATCCAGCGCATCCGCTGGCCTTCCATTAGCAAGGTATTGCTGCTCCCTCTGCAGCCCCCAACAAATGGAGTGTGGAGACTTGAACTCCAAATTGTCTGTTAGATTTTTGAAGATCCACTCGACAAACTTTGCTTGGTCTTCCTCTGACCTAGCTTTGGCCTCAGCTTCCGCCTTGGCATGGTGATCATCTGCTGGAATATGTCTCTCCTTTGGCGTCTTCACCTTCAATATTGGGTCACGCCTCTGCTCCTCAGAAGCCTCTCCTCTGTGTATTGCTATGACTACAGCCTGTTGTTATTTTAGGTTTTCCGCCTGATTTCTGTTTGTATCCATTTGTTCCTGCCGCCCACCTTCGTCATTCCGCGCGGATTACTCGTTTCGATATTCCTTTTTCATCCTATCCGTTTTACTAGAATAATATAAAAACCATGTATTTGTGTAGCTATCTAATAACATTGTGTTCACTTAGTTTTGAGCCCCCCTCCCGTGCGCGCATCAAAACCCTACATTTACAACAGGTTATGAGCCCCGCGCTCTAGGCACACACCCTCTCGATTTTCATCTCGCGGTGACACTAGCTCGGCATTGCGCCCTTAGGCCGAACCTCTCTTATTTTGGGCAACATTACATCAGCATTACGCTCTTAGGCCACCGTATCGATATCAAATCTTATTCATTATGGCTGAAGAAGTTGCCACCCCTGTCCCTACTTCGACATCATCTGCGTATTGGATCACCCCTCTCGCCGGACCGGAAAATTATCTCACGTGGCGAATCCAGCTTAGCGACATCCTCCAGGAATTGGATCTTTGGGGACATGTCAGCGGAACTGTGGAAAAGCTGAGGCGAGGAGACACTGGCGAATGGGAAGCCAAAGATCAGAAGGCGCTTACCACAATCCGTCCCCGCATCAATAACGATATGATGATGCATGTGATGGCCGCCAAAACTTTGAAAGAGGCTTTTGATGCCTTGGCCAACGTTTTTGCCACTCAGGGCAGTGTTGCCCGCGTTGTTATCCGACGAAAACGTTTTAGTTACTGCATCGACGAGACGGAGGATCTCACAGTCAAGATCCGAGACATTAAGCGTCTCTGGATTGAATATAACATGGTTCGGGGAACCGCTACCGCATTGGGCGATAACGATCTTGCGATGTGCATTCTCTCGGCGTTACCGGAATCTTGGGACGCATTTGTTTCCGTCACCACTGCTGATGGCGATCTCACCTCTGCCAGTCTTATTGGTCGTATCGTGCAGGAGGAGTCTAGACGCAAGTCACGCGTCACTACCCAGGCTTTTGCAGCCACTCGCGTTGTGCCGAAGAAACGGTGTTTTCGCACTGGAGTAACTTGTCACAAGTGTGGCAAGGAGGGTCACATCAGACCCAAATGTGAGGAACAGGACAAGCCCGCTGCTCAGTCCAATTTGGCGACTCTGCCGGCAGCTTATTCAATGGTCGCTACGGACTTCCTCACTACTATTGGTTCGCATGTTCACACCGACGCGCCGGAGTATAACTTCTAGGCAACTCGCGTTTGTTCTCACGCTCTGCTCGTTGAGGGGGAGTGTTGTTATTTTAGGTTTCCCGCCTGATTTCTGTTTGTATCCGTTTGTTCCCGCCGCCCGCCTTTGTCATTCCGCACGGATTACTCGTTTTGATATTCCTTTTTCATCCTATCTGTTTTACTAAAATAATATAAAAACCATGTATTTGCGTAGCTATCTAATAACATTGTGTTCACTTATTTTCGAGCCCCCCTCCCGTGCGCGCATCAAAACCCTACATTTACAACACAGCCTACCATCCCCAGTGACACAGAGATGGGGATTGACGTGATGAACAGGGATACAAAGTGGATATTGATGAGCAGGTGGTGGCAGGTGTGAAGCACAATGCTTTCACCAACTATCAGACTTTGTTCAAGTATCTAGCCCAGTAAAGACCAAGAGGTCAAGATGGGGGGCTAGGAACGTACAGGCAGCAGTATACATAGACTTCAGGGACCTAAAGAAAAACAATATCTATTGTCTGGACTCTGCCAAGACTTCTACTCGTGAGAGAATATATCTAAAAGGAGACCAGTTATTGTATTCCATTCCCACACCTGTGAGAACATTCTTCCATAGAGAGAACAATAGGGAAATGTTGTGATTTTATGCGCCATTCCGCCTTGATGCGCCCATCCAAAAAGTACGCATGTACTCCTTTTCTTTTTATTTCCGGTGCCTGTCCCAATCTCCGTTTCTCATATTTTTCCCACACCTGTTTCACTCTTGTGTCATCTGATTCTTTTTACATTCTTCACCTTCCATATACAAGTTATCCGCTTTGCTCCTGTATTTTTGTACCTGACTCTTCGTCTCTTGCCCCTCTCGTGTACTCGTATTTTTCTAAGTCTTTCTCATACTATACATGTAAAAAAGCTATAAATACTCTAACTACTTGACTCAAATTGATATCTCTTCACTCGCATTTCTGCCCCCCTTCGGTGTGCTCCAACCCTGCTCAACAAAAGGAAAGAACAATATGAGTCCATGTGTGTGGTATCTATGATGTCAAACCCTAGCTATGGGCTGAGCCATGTGGTTGTAGCCAGGTGGTCTTACATAAGCTGAGTCACATGCCAGTGTGACGTAGCAGCAAGTAACGTGACCATGTAGAGCGTCTAAGCCACATGATACGGGTACTGAATACATGTGCAAGTGGTTTGTGCAGAGAGGGTTGCAACTGGGTTGCAGCCTGAGGTTTCAAAGATAAAAACAAGAGGTAAATTGCAAAAAATAAGGGCTAGTTGGGCCATCCACAACACCTAGCTCTGCATCTTGACATCTCTGTCATTTGCACTGCTAGTATCCAGCCTCTGTGCCTGCTTGCCTGCTCATCATCGACTTGGACCTTGTTGTTGTCATTGGAGATCCACCCCCTTCCATATCTACTTCACTCCCTTGTTAGGGTTATCAGTGTCAGATGGTGACCTGCCAGGGCATCCAGGCTAGGAAGGAAGCGCATCACGTCGGAGTACTATACACGGACATCCGCCGATCACTCACAACTTGTATAAAAGATTGTTAACCGGTACAGGGGCACAGTATCGCTGTTGACCCTGTACCAGGTACGCACACACGCACTGTACCAAATAGTATCGCTGTTGACCCTGTACCAGACCGTCTTGTTGACAGGTTATGAGCCCCGAACAGCGCACATCATAACAGATTTCCATCGTCGAACATCACTACTCTATTGATTTTGTTACCCCTGACAATCAACAATCCATCGTCATGTCGAATCTTCCCAAGGCTGACCCTTCTAACAATAAACTGCCGAAACTTGACGACGACGGAAACACCAACTCCTATGGGACGTGGGTGATGCAAGTTGAGGCGAAACTTAGAGCAATACACTTGTGGAAATATTTCGAAGGTCCTGAATCCGTGCCACCCATCATCCCCAAACTTCGAAAGACTTACAACGAAGAAGTTGAGGATCCGGACACCAAAATCGTGATAAAGGGGATAAAGAGGGGAAATGAAGGTCAGGTCGAGCAGGCGATGAAGGACGCAGAGCCTTGGTACGACGCCAACATCACGGCTATCGCTCTTTTGCTCGAAGCCATTCCCCGAGCGAAGATTCATCTCATAGGACGTACCAGGAGAGCGAAAGAAGCCTGGGCAATACTTCAGTCAGAATATCGACCTATCAACAATCTCCGAGCCTCCTCGCTCCATCAGAAACTGATGAGTTTCACGTGTAAGGATGGAATGGACGTCAGTAAATGGGTTGATAAGATGCGCACTATGTACGCAGACCTTTGCGATCAAGATCCGAGTCGCATGGCCGACGCGAACTTCGCGACCACTTTGGCGGACCTTATCCCCACCGACAATAGCTGGAGAATGTTTTCTAGGACACTCCACTATGACATGGGCGTGGCACACAGCACCGGCAGACCAATGTCTTCATCGAGAGTAATTGAGCTCATTAAGGAAGAAGACTGGGCGCAAACCAAAAACGACCCGGAAGTCATCGCGCAAATATACGAGACTGATGCGATCTATCGCAAAAGATCCGCCACTTCGAACGCCGTTGTAAACCAGGCTGTCGGTACCGCCAAGAAAATGACGGAATGGTGTGACAACCCTGATTGTCCACATCCACGCGGCCATACGAGTGATAATTGCCTCTCCTGGGGGGGAGGGAAGTGCGGGCAGTACCCCGAATGGTGGAAATATAGACGCGATATACATCTACCACCAGCCCAACGCGCGAAATCACGAAATGTGTCGAAGACCTTCAATCCGAAGAAACGCCCTACGGCTAACATCGCCACTGAACCTCCTCCGAAACAAACCGTAGAAGCAAATACAGCGTCTATCGAGGCCGAAGATCCAGGGACAGTATATCTACTGAATACAATGATCACCTCCGACCCGGATCAATCTGTCAAATGCCACAACGCCGCATTCTCGGGAGAACGAGTTGAGAAAACGTCCGTCTACCACGACTCAGGCGCCAACCGACACATCTTCTTTGACCGCGCTGTATTCCAAAACTATCGCCCTATCAGTCCGCTCAATGTCCGTGGTTTTGGATCATCTCTTACGACGTCTGCAGTTGCTGTCGGTGATGTGTTCTTACTTGCTACCGTTAATGGCGTAACTCACAAAGTCAAACTCTGCAATGTCTTACACGTGCCGACGGCGCGCATGAACTTGGTCTCGCAAGGGTGTATGGAGCGGAGGGGGGTAGGATCAATGACGAAGAACGGAAAGATGGTCCTGGACTTGAATGGCAAGACTATCCTGACAGGCAACCTAGACAACAACAACCTATATCGCCTTCACGTCGCCACCATCCCAGCTCCAGCCACTGACGACGGCAGCAAGGGCGTAGCGTCGCGCGGGTCCCTACTCACCCGCATCTCCGATCCCATTGTGGCTTCCACGAGCACACGTACTGTCTCAAAGGGTTTTTACACCGCCTACTAGGCCACCTAGGCGTAAAAGGGCTTTCATCTACATCCACTGGCCTACATGTCTCCTCATCTTCCCAAACGACATACACGTGCGAAGTCTGCGCACGCGCGAATATAAAACGACAACCTTTCCCAAAAACATCTAACCTGAGAGCCGACCGACTACTGTTTCGCGTTCACATTGACATCTGCGGCCCGCTCCCTACAGGATATGGCGGCGTAAAATACTTCCTACCATGCGTTGACTGTCATTCGCGTTGGAAGACCCCTCTGTTCCTCAAACTACAATCTGACGCATTCCGCGAATTCGTGAAATACAAAACGGCAGTCGAACTCTTCACTGGGCTGAAAATCGCGGTAATTCGTGTGGACAACGCACCTGAACTAACGCAAGGCGAGTTTCGCGCATACTGTGAAAAAGAAGGCATTACATTCGAAAAGACTATACCGGACGCGTCGCCTCAAAATGGTGTAGCGGAACGCACAAACTGGTCACTCGCGTCCATGGCACGCGCGATGTTAATCGACGCCGGCATGACAGATTTCTTTTGGCCACTGGCTGTACAGTGTGCTGCCCACATCCTGAATCGAGTCACCACTACCGCTCTACCCACCGACGTCACTCCGTACCATCTGTGGCACAACAAACATCCTGATCTATCCCATTTCCACATCTTCGGCACACGCGTTATCACTCGAAGGATGGATGCTGACTCAATCAATAAAATGCAACCTCGCGGCGAAGAAGGGCGTTTCGTGGGGTATGCCCCAGACGCGAAAGGGTTTCTAGTCTGGTTCCCGGACGCCAGAGCTGTACGTTCGCGCCGAGACGTTGTCTTTCTCGACGACAAACCCTCTTCACCAACCCATACACCTTCATCACCATCGTCGCCCTTATGGGACAACATTCTCATCGGCTCGTACACGCCGTTCGAACACCACGCGGTCGATACAACAGTATCGAACGAGCCACATACGCCGTTCCAACACCGCGCGATCGATACAACAGTATCGAACGAGTACGTACCCGGTCACCGTAGACCTGTAACCGTGTCTGACCTCATCTCTGTAGAGATTTGGCAGAACCTCGGCAGAACGCTGAGGATGTAACCAATACCCTAGGCGGAGAGGCAACACCTCCTGCCCATAATGGGCGTGATGCGAATCCTCGTACTGAGGCGCATGGTATGTCTCGTAGAGACTTGTATCCCATAAGGGACTGTAACTGACGTGTACTCAACAGTCAGACGTATGCGAACCTTACCAAAGAGGTTCAGCGAAAACAATGCCGAGTATTTGATCGAGGGGGGGCTGCACGTCGACAAAGATCTTGTCCTTAACGCTCAAACACACGGCATTGAATTCCTCGATCCAACATCCGTGCAGACACACCAACACCCTCTAGAAGCACTTGTAAACACCCTATCTCCAATTGACGACGCACATACCAGCGACCGACGCTCGATCTCCGAGGCAGAGCGCAGCGAGTATTGGGAACACTGGCTCAGCGCAATTCACGAAGAATTAGAGGCACTCAAAGCAAAGGGTGTGTATGAAGAAGTCGAAAGCGTTCCACTAGGCCGAAAACCCGTAGACTCGAAATGGGTCTTGCACATCAAATGGAATTCCGACGGCCAAATCGCTAGGTTCAAAGCACGGCTAAGACCGCTTTTCTCAACGGACCACTGGCCGAAGAGATATATATGAACAAGCCGACTATACTCGGGAAGGGGTTCTGGCGACTGCGGAAGGGACTGTACGGACTGAAACAAGCAGGCCGTTCCTGGTACTTGGAGTTCCACAAGAAATACCAGACACTCGGGTTTCGAAGATGCGAAGCAGACTGGAGCGTACACGTGAGGACTAAGGACGGACAGAGGTCAATGTCCGCCACAAGTGTCGACGATATCCTATTGGCAACCTCATCGCGACTAGAGTCAGACTCCGTGACCAGGGACCTAGAGGGACTATTTGACATCACAGACAATGGCGAGGTCCAGTGGCTACTGGGGTGCAGAGTGACCAGGAACCATGCGAGGCGATCAATCCAACTCTCTCAAGAGAGTTACACGCTATCGATTCTAAGGTTATTTGAGATGGAATTCTGCAATGCCGCGTCGACACCGCTACCGCCGAAACTCTCCCTGTCTCGAGACGAGACGCCTATAGACGACGAAGAACGTGAGAAGCTAAAGGACCTACCGTACTGTACCCTCGTAGGGAAGGTTATGTATCTGGCGACCACAACGCGTCCCGACATTGCTTACGCAGTTCGCGAACTCGCAAAATACATGTCGTGTTACCGGCAAACACATTGGACGGCGGCGAAGCACCTACTGCGATACCTTCAAGGGACGAGGTCTCTCGGACTCACGCTAGGCAACCTCGATTCCGCATATCCTCTATTCCACGGCTTCACCGACTCAGACTGGGGCTCCGGAGAAGGGCGAAAATCAATTTCGGGATACGTAATGATTATCTACAACTCGCCGATCGCCTGGAGTTCAAAGCAACAAGCAGTGGTAGCCCTATCGTCATGCGAGGCTGAATACCTTGCCTGTTCACATGCAGCGTGTCAGGTCATTTGGCTTAGACAGCTGTTAGACGAACTCGGATTCCCGCAGACGGACCCGACACCGCTATTCTGTGACAACAATGGCACTATCGCCTGTACGCACGACCCTCACGGACACACGAAGATGAAGCACATCGATATAAGGGCGCATTTCATCAGGAATTGCGTAAATGACGGGAAGGTTGATGTTAGGCGAGTAGAAGGGAAGGAGAACCTTGCTGACGTGTTCACCAAGTCGTTGACACGAATACTGCACACACGCGCGTTGGAGATGCTAGGACTTGTAGCGGGTCAAGGGGGGGTGTCAGATGGTGACCCGCCAGGGCATCCAGGCTAGGAAGGAAGCGCATCACGTCGGAGTACTATACACGGACATCCGCCGATCACTCACAACTTGTATAAAAGATTGTTAACCGGTACAGGGGCACAGTATCGCTGTTGACCCTGTACCAGGTACGCACACACGCACTGTACCAAATAGTATCGCTGTTGACCCTGTACCAGACCGTCTCGTTGACAATCAGCATAGCAGCAGTTGCTCCGCAACATACGTCACTTGGAATATTTTGCCATCAGTATAAGTGGTGTGCAGAAACTCACTGCTTTGTCTCTGAAAACATCCCACTTCACAATAAAATTGATTTCTGTGCACCAAAAGTATGCTATAGTAGTAGGTATCTGCTCACAGTGTACTTGGAATTTTTGGAGGTGCAGAAGTATTGAAAGTTGTAGTGTTCGTGTAAACGGGCATTTACGAACACCACATAACCCATAGTACTCATCAACGACGAGCAGGACTACGATATGGAGGGAGAAGCCGGCCAGGATCCAGGATCGCGGCCAAATCTCGGTGATGGCCGAGCGGCTGAGCCGCAGATTCCAGATGGCATGTTGAACTTGGTGGCCCAAATCACACTCAGTCGTAGAAATACCAGTCTACCACAATCGTAGGGCCCCAGGAACGACTGGGCTCTGCTCAAACAGGTACATATCTGCGTTCTAGCTAGAGTCTCTATGCTGACCAGCTGTGCATGACCGTTATGGTTGACCGGACACGCTGCCTATAGCACACGTGTACTACCTTTGTCCCTTCCAGGGGCACTCGAGGCTGTGAACCGTGAGTATATCAGGTTCTACGGTGCCATTGTTCATTGTTGATGGACGAAGTCACCTCCTGATCTCATTTATCCGACGACAGAGTCATCGATTGGGCGTTAGGAGCCTTTTCCACGACCACCTTATAAGACGGCTCCCCCTGAAAGGTACTCTCTCATTGCGACTACCATGTCCACTCCAGCAATGCCTTCTGACGAGCCTCCTCCTTCCTCTCCTCCGGCGACACTGGGATCAGACGGCGAGCCCGAGTCGCGGCCAACAACGCCACCTGATACCACCGCCGCTGTTGTGAACCGCACGCCGACCGCGGATAAGGCGTCTTCTCGCAAGATCAAGCCCAAGCACGGCCTTTACGAGCGAAAGGTTGTGGTGGAGATGAATACGTGCTACTGCAAGATGGACTACGACGACTTTATGTCCGAGTTTGTTAAAGTCAAAGGCCTGGGGCTTCCGGAGCTTTCGAAGGAGCAATTGGCCTCCATGTCTGCGAAATTTCGGGATGTTCCTGCAGAGGGTAAAGAACAGAAAATGTATGCTCCACTTGTACGTCTGCTTTTGTCAACTTCTCGTATCCTCGTTGTCATTAAGGTTACTTTCGACAGTGCAAAAGTCTCAACGAAGCCCTCGAACAAGCTGAGAAATTTGCCGCTGCCCAGGTCACCAGCGACGCCACAGCTCAAACCATCGAGCTGGCTATCCCTTCGGATCCAGCCACACAGACTATCCAATCCGTCCCCTCAAAACCATGTTATGTGTTCAAAGATGTCTCTAATTGGATTGAGTCGAACGAAGAAGACTTGAAAATCGATATCGCGATGTACCCAGATACCGAGGACGCTAGGACAGCTTTTAACCGCGACATGAAGAACACAGCACGCACCGATCCGGCGCGTGTGGCTTGGGCGTGGATGACCATGGGTGTAGAGGTGAAGAGGGATGAGGCGCTCTCTGCGTTCGACTTTGGTCGGCCCAGTCTTTTGCGGGACAGTGATATGGGGAGGGTAGCTCAGGCACAGATTGCCAAGTACGCCACGCAGCTCATGGTTCGCCAACATCGAGTATTCGTGTTCATCCTGTACATCGTCGACAAGGAAGCCTTCCTTACCCGCTGGGACCGTGTCGGCTGTATCATCTCAAACCCTGTCAACTACATCAAGGAGCCCGCAAAGATCCTCAACTTCGTTTATCGCCTCGCACTCATGTCGCGAGACGAGCTCGGTTACGATACCACGGCCGAACCCGCCACTTCAGCTGAGGTTCAGATGTTGAAGGGCTATGCGCAGAAATTTAAGAATCCTTACGCTGCCTCCTGCGCGACGGAGATTCTGGACAACCAGGTGCTTTACCCTATCTATAAGGTCTGAGTTGGTTCTTTATTTGTTCGCGAAATGACGCTCGTCGCTAATCGAAACACGTAGGTCACTTGTGCCAACGTCGCGAACACCGATAGGGGGGTGTATTTCATCGGAAAGCATAGCGTGGCCTCATATTCGCCGACGGGCCGGGCGACCAAGGGTTACGTGACTTTTATCGAGCAGCCGCCGGCACGGCTTTGCTTCATGAAAGACTACTGGCGCCCCAACTCGAGCAAGATTCCCAAAGAGCTGGATGTGTACAAGAAGCTGAAGACGGCGAAAGTCCGCTTTGTCGCGACTGCGATCGGAGGCGAGGATGTTCCGGGCCAATCCACCGTTACCCAGATTTACCTCCCCCCTGGGGAAGTACCATTGGAGCGTCTTCACTGTCGCCTTGTGGTAGAGGAGCTTGCACGACCGCTAGAGGCATACAGGAGCTCAGCCGAGATGATTGTGGTGCTATTTCATGCGCTACAAGGTAAGTAGATCACGCTTGCTGGCAGGACGTGACACTGATCTGCGCAGGTCACAAGGACGCTTGGACAAAGGCCGAGATCCTTCACAGGGATGTTAGCGTGGATAATGTCCTGCGTGTTGTGGACCAGAAGGACGAGAAAGACCGCAACGTTCAAGGCATACTCAACGACTGGGACTTGTGTAAATACAAGAGCGACATGAACCAGAAAGCAACACAGCATGGTCGCTCTGTAAGTCGTCTTTGTCTTCGGTGCAAATTGTCTATTAATGATGTGCGGCAGGGGACATGGGCGTTTATGTCTGCCGTAGCTCTTTGCTACCCGCTGAAACCCAATGACCTCGCTGACGACCTCGAGTCTTTCATTCATGTGGTGACCTACTGCAGTCTTCGATTTCACCACCACGACTTCACCAATCACGATGTTGGTACCACCACAAAGCTGACAATTTCCGAGTTGACCGACAGAAACCGTGGAAATGAAGAGCTTTCCGGGTACGTTGGCGATCAATTTTATGAGAGCCGGCACCGTGGTGGAGGTATTTATGTTGGGGGAACTCACAAGATGGAAAAGAATCTCAATGGTCGGCCTGGCTTCGACTTCACGGAAGGGCATGTTTCGCCGATTCTTGTTGACCTCCTGAAAAACCTGTTTCGACTGTTGAGGACACACTACTCCGCAATCGACTTCGACGATTTGAAACGATACCGGGGCCGGCTCCCGCCACCGGCTCCCCCTCCTTCAAAAGATGTCGAAGAGCAACCCGACGTACCTAGCGCGCACCAGCCTCACCACAACAGATTTGCAGACGTATTGAAAGCAGATGATGAAGAGGATGAGGAACTTTCAGATGATGATCCTGCGCTCTCTGGGAGCAGGGTTCTCGATACACACTCAAAAATTCTGCATGTATTTCGGAAGGCCGTCCAGAAGATTGCGAGGCGAAAAGAGCAGTTCGATGTCACCCAAGACCAATTTGTTGGCCTCGATGAGCAGGGAGCTATTCCGCAAAAAGGCTTGTCCGGCTCGAAGCGCAAATCTGCCCCATCCTCGACGCCTGAAGGGAACCCAAAGAGAAAGCGGGCGATCGGCAGTAGCCACCTAGGTGGGGTTGCAGAAGGTACCGAGAGAGACGATGTGTTTGAATGAAGCGTTGGGTTAGCAAAGAAGGTCTACATTTGACACACAAAGGTGTTGTATTTTGATGTGGCTTTCGAACGTCATCTAGTCGAATCAAACGTGTTTGTTTGCTTAACCCGCTGCGACATGCAGCCTGAGTGTGGCCGCATCGCTCGAGCAGGGCGCAGAGACTTTCATGGGACAAACACACTACTACGTGTTCGATGATCTACTCAGCTCGGACGATGTCAGATATGTGAACATGAAGAGAATGAATTGCAAATCTATATCTATTCGACGCCTTCAAACGACACCCGACAGCGCTGAAGCTACCGATACTTCGCCTCCTCAGAAGTACATAAATACACTCCGTTGCTATCGATGCCCTTGAGAGGTCACGCGAGGCAAGTACGTATGCGAGGATGATGGTCGCAGGTCCATAGTTTACAAACGCTACGGGTGAATTACCCTTGAGAAGTTACAAATTGATTGACCGACATATGACTGCACATGAAGATTACATATAGAACAGAGCAGACATCAGACCATCTCCGTCGTGCCGTTCAAGACTTCCCAACCATAGATCCAAGATCCAGCCACTCCTGCCGCATCCTCTCGTTCATGTCTGTCCGCAGTAATGCCATACAACTCGGACAGAGCTGTTCTCCCAGCTCCTTCTGAACCCCGCTGATCCACGGGTCCATGCGTGTGAAGCAATAGCTATCTGAAAGAAGACCGTGATCCAGGACCCGCATGGCCAATTTACGAGCGGTTGCGGTGCACTGAGTGGAACGCGAGTCGTGTTGTCGGGATCCGTCAATGTGGGCAAACGGGATCTCTAGGAAGACTCGTCGGATGCGTGAGGATTTGACCAGCAACTTGTCGCGCATGTTTAGACACGTCGCGATGTCGGCATGTGATAGTTTTACTTGTCGGCCGCAGCTGAAGGTGCCTTCAAGCAAAGCGGCTGGACGAAGTGAGCAACAGGCGTAGAACGCCACTGGGAGTATATCTGGGCATCCGAGGAGCCGCGCCAATTTGATTACAGGTATGACATCGAAAACTGACATTTCAATTGGTGTGGAAACTTTGCCGTCGACAATCCAGTCGGTCCAGTCATCGAAATTCGAGGGGAAGAGTACGCGAAGCCGTGCAATACCAGATGCGATGAGGTCGTCGATCATGTACTTGTGCCCTAAAGTGAGTAGTGATGCAAACAGCTCAAATGGCAGCGGAATGTCAAGGTTGCAAAAGGAGCTAGAATGGAGCAATTAGAAGGATGAGTGCGGAATGAAACATGTGATTCACCCACTGCTTTGGTCCGTCATATATGATAGAAAAGACCTCACTCAAAATCTTACCCGTTTCGGGTAGGCGTAGCTCTACAAGGCTTCCATAGCTCAGCGTTTGCAGCGGAACCAAGAGATCGCACAAAGCCCGTGAGCGTCTGGCCAATATGCTCGCTTGTAGATCAAAGACCAATCCGTCTGACGAGGTTATCTTGACGAGTCCGTCAGGATACGGTAGTTGCGGACGAGGAATTTCCGGCTCCAGTTCTTCCTCTTTGCCTTTATTCGACAGCGTATCCTGTATATCCTGCCTCTCTTCGACCTTGACCCCTTGCATTGCGGCCTACTTCGGTACAAGTCGGTAACTTGAGTGTCCTGTACAATATGGATCGATAACGGTCTCAGTGGCCACCGAGGAATGACAAATGGTGATACGGTTGAAACGTACCACGACGCTGTGTTGTATATTGAGGTGCGGGTCCGGCAGTCAATGCAGGAGGCACGACTCCTATAGATTGGTGCCGTCTCAGATGAAAGACGTGGCAAAATCAACCGCTTTGCCGAAAACGCGTCGCGTCACGCGTGACTGATCGCGATCCTCCGAATATGTGCCGTTGCGACGCGCCTCTACTTCCTCGTCAGATGAATTGGGTTTGACCTCGTAGGGAGATAGACAGTACTGTAATGCTACCGTGACAAAAACAAGAAAAGTGCTCACAGTGAGTTGATACTTTTGAGTTTCCGCAAGGCTCAGTCCACTTTGCGCACTGCTAAGGATTCGTTACTTTCGCGACACACCTTGATTTTCTGCTGTTCCTTCCGATGATCTTCGTATGTTGCAAAATTGCGTCTGTCGGTTTTTCCGCCGCGCATCCACCATCCTTCTAGTATAAGTTTCCGTCCTCGACTTGCTGTCTCCTGTGTTCGCTCCCATAAGCCGCAATACCTATCCACCCAATTCCCTCCATGGCCATCCTGCGCCGTCACTAGCCACTCTCGCTTTCCCGCCTCAAATTCCTCCATCCTGCCCCGATAAACCCTCGTCGCTGCATGGTCCCGCTTCTTGTTCAGTCCACACTCCATCGAAACTGGATCCATCATCTTGGGTCTCTGGCCTTCTTCGCCCGCACTGTCATCCAATCCTCCTCTCGTGAACATTCAGCGTCCCACGGTTCCATTCTTTCGTTGTTTTCCATCCTGTCTCGTATCCCACCTCACCTTGCACTCCTGTATCTTCGCCGCCTGATGCCCGTATTGTTGTTCATCGTCCCAATCCTTCGTCCGCCTCCACAGCCGGCTTACCCTCTTCGCTAGCGTGTCAGCTTGTGCATCTCCCATGCTCATCCGGCGTCCCATCCTCCAGCATGGCCTTGTCATTTTCCACGTATCGTTTGCCTTGAACCGAGCCCTCTGTTCGTGAATCGTTTGCGACTTTCAATCGTCCTTTGCGCTTCGTGTCTCCCGGTGGCCTTCTCGTGTCGTGTCCGCCTCTGCTTCCTCCGGCGCCTTTCCCGTATTACCCAGTAATCTATTTCGCAAATCCAATCGTGTTCACCTCTGCATCCGTTGCGACCTTGCCAATTCGTGAACTCTTCCTAATCTTGTCGCTATTCACCGTATTGCTCTACTCTCTGTGCCATATCTCCACCTTTCTTGCGTACCAGTATCCATGTGGTTAGTCCTCTTGGCCTTTGCTTGCCTTGGTCCGTCTTGAGGTTTGTCTTGTACCCCACATTCTTTGGTCTCCTTCACTCGCCTTCTTCACCTTTCGCCAGCTCCAGTAGTACTTCTTCGTTCTATCTCCACGGCTCCGTGTCCACTCGTCTCCGGATAACTCTCTCCATGGTCCCGTTATGCGGTCTGTCTTCCTTTTTTCGCGATTGTCGCCTTTGCTTCCACCTTCCAAGATCTCCAGTTCACGTCCTGCTGCTCCATTTCGATACCCTGCATCTGCAACCTCCCATCCATCAATTTTCGTAACGTATGTATAACGCACCTCTACGTCCTCCAACGACTTTCCCGTATCACCCGGTAATCCAGCTCGCCAATCCAATCGTGTTCACCTATGCGGCGACCTTGTCCGTTCGTCAACTCTTCCTGCTGCCGTCGCCATCCACCCGTTGCTCTGCGCTCTGTGCCATACCTCCACCTTTCTTGCGTATCAATCTCCAGGTGTATTGTGCTCCCACTCTTTTGTAGCCTTGTTCCGGTTCTAACCTTCTTCGTTTCTGATATCCCTCTCTCTCCTATGTGCATCGCACCGCGCCTTCTTTGGTCTCCTTCGCTTGCCTTGATCATCTCTCAACAGCCCCAGTAGTACTTCTTCGTTCTATCTCCACGGCTCCGTCTTCACTCAACTCTGAACGACTCTCTCCATGGTCCTGTTTTGCCGCCTGTCTTCCTTTTTTTTTTCGGAATTGTCGCCTTCGCTTCCAGCTTCCAAGATCTCCAGTTCACGTCCTGCTGCTCCATTTCGATGCCTTGCGCCTGCAACCTCCCATCCGTCAATTTCCCGTAACTCATGATAACGCACCTTTACGTCCTCCAACGACTGTCCCGTGTCGCCCAGTGATCCGTGGCCAGCTCTCCATCCGTCGCGATCTTGTCCTTTTTTCGCCTTCTCGTTTCCGTGTCCGTCGCCGTCCACCACAGTGCTCTGCTCTCTGTGCCGTACCTCCACCCTCTTTGCCTACCAATCTCTAGGTGTCCTGTGTTCCCAATCTTGTTCCGGTTCTAACCTTCTTCGTTCCCGATATTCCTCTCTCTCTCCCGTATGCATCGCACCCCGCCTTCGTTGATCTCCTTCGCTAGCCTTCATCATCTCTCGCCAGCTCCAGTAGTACTTCTTCGTTCTATCTCCACGGCTCCTCTTCGCTCATCTCTGGATAACTCTCCCCATAGTCCCGTTCTGCCATCTGTCTTCCTTTTTCGCGATTTGTCGCCCTTGCTTCCGCCTTTCGCAATCTCCCGTTCACGTCCTGCTGCTCCATTTCGATACCCTGCATCTGTAACCTCTCATCCGTCAATTTCCGTAACGTATGTTTAACGCACCTCTACGTCCTCCAACGACTTTCCCGTGTCGCCCAGTGATCCGTGGCCAGCTCTCCATCCGTCGCGACCTTGTCCGTTTTTTCGCCCTCTCGTTTTCGTCTCCGTCGCCGTCCACCACAGTGCTCTGCTCTCTGCGTCGTACCTCCACCTTTCTTGCCTACCAATCTCCAGGTATCTTGTGCTCCTACTCTTTTGTAGCCTTGTTCCGGTTCTGACCTTCTTCGTTCCCGATACTCCTCTCTCTCCCGTATGCCTCGCACCCCGTCTTCTTCGGTCTCCTTCACTAGCCTTCATCATCTCTCGCCAGCTCCAGTAGTACTTCTTCGTTACATCTCCACGGCTCCGTCTTCACTCATCTCCGGACAACTCTCTCCATGATCCCGTCTTGCCGTCTGTCTTGCTTTTTTCGCGATTGTCGCCCTTGCTTCCGCCTGTCGCGACCTCCAATTCACGTCCTGCTGCTCCATTTCGATACCCTGAATCTGCAACCTCCCATCCACCAATTTCCGTAACCTATGGATAACGCACCTTTGCGTCCTCCAATGACTTTCCCGTGTCGCCCAGTGATCCATGGCCAGCTCTCCATCCGTCGCGACATTGTCCGTTTTTTCGCCCTCTCGTTTCCGTTTCCGTCGCCATTCACCACAATGCTCTGCTCTCTGTGCCGTACCTCCACCTTTCTTGCCTACCAATCTCCAGGTATCTTGTGCTCCCACTCTTCTGTTATCTTGTTCCGGTTCTGACCTTCTTCGTTCCCGATACTCCTCTCTCTCCCGTATGCCTCGCACCCCGCCTTCTTTTGTCTCCTTCACTAGCCTTCATCATCTCTCGCCAGCTCCATTAGTACTTCTTCGTTCTATCTCCACAGCTCCGTCTTCACTCATCTCTGGTCAACTCTCTCCATGGTCCTGTTTTGCCGCCCGTCTTCCATTTTTTTTCGGAATTGTTGCCTTTGCTGTCACCTTTGGCAATCTCCAATTTACGTCCTGCTGCTCCATTTCGATACCCTGCATCTGCACATCCGTCAATTTCCCGTAACCTATGGATAACGCACTTTTACGTCCTCCCAAGACTTTCCCGTGTTGCCCGGTGATCCGTGGCCAGCTCCCCATCCGTCGCGACCTTGTCCGTTTTATTCGCCCTCTCGTTTCCGTTTCTGCCGCCATCCACCGCAATGCTGTGCTCTCTGTGTCGTACCTCCACCTTTCCTGCGTAGGCCTCTCGTGCTCCCACTCTTCTGTTACCTCGTTCCCCTTCTAACCTTCTTCGTTCCCAATATTCCTCGCTCTCTCCTGTACGCCTCGCACCCCGCCTTCTTTCGTCTCCTTCACTATCCTTCATCATCTCTCGCCCACTCCAGCAGCACCTCTTCGCTACACCTTCGCGACTCCATCTTCACTCATCACCGAAAAAAACTCACTCTCCATACTCCCAATTTACCATCTGTCCTCCTGATTCTCGGTTCGTCCACCTTTGCTTCCTTACGTCCCTGCTCATCTCGATAATCCCGCATCTGGCACCTCCCATCCATCCATCGATCTCCCATACCTTGTGAAACAAGCAGAAACGATATCAGCTTTTTTCTTTCCAACTACGGGAGCAGAACTTGACCACCATAAACCACCACGGCCCACTCAGGAGAAGACACGCAGCCCGCAGCCCGATACGAGGTAGCAACGGCGGTGGGATACGACTGCGAACTCAAAGCACCTACGTATGACCAGAAAAAGTATCAGCCCACGTTCAAGTAATGCAAGATAACAAACCACAAGGGGCTAAGTTATGTGCCCTTCGACGCGACGGAAAGCGCGACGCAGTCCACTACAATGTAGAGACCAAGTTTGTGATATCCTGGGTATACGATGTCAGCCACGGGAGTCGTACATGTAAGGCACTCTATGTGGGACTTACTTATATCAGTACGTGTTGTGTGTGAGAGGGGAAGAGCGAGTGTCAATGTATGAGAGGGTGAGGAGACTCGGACAAAACAGAGGACGGAAGGCGAAGGCGGAGAGGAAAGTGGGAGGACAGGGAAGAGTTGTGGAGAGAACGTTCTACCGAAAGAGGTAGGGATTTTATAGACAAGTACGTGTGGCGGTGGCTGGGAGGCAAAAACAAGTGCGGGAGAAGACCAGGGAGGGGAGGGGCTGGTAATGTCGGAAGAAAACATTCGAGACTCGGGAGAAGCACGAAGAAGTCTGGGAGGCTGACCATAGGCGAGAACATTGTCAGCGTATACATCTCGTTGCAATCCGTCTTTTTTCTGACGAGCCGTGCTCGCGGGCAGCTCACAGTCTTGCCGTCTGACGTGTTCGACAGCTGCCAGCCGTGCAGATAGCTTCCGCCGCACTTCTTTAGGGAACGAGTCTTGAACAGTCTAGAGAGCAAAAGAGCTGAAGCAGTGTGAAAACAGATAGACATACTACGCTCGCACCGTGCGGCCGTGCATGCAAGTGCTACACCTGAACCTCTCATTCCATCAACTAGTACACTACGACAAGCAGCATACATGGTATTCCGGTGCGCCGTAGTGACGGTGCAAGCTTCATCGTTCAGCTGTCTTTAGCTATAGTAGGCGAGATGCAATTCGTCAATGGAGATGGTTTAGTGGCGAGTTGAGAGGACTCACGAGTCAATTACAGCTCAGCGATAATAAGGGTGTACACACCACTAACAAGCTTGAGGTCGACATTCTAAGATCCAGGGCGTGGTACTCAGCGGAGGTGACGCGAACGGACGCGACGCGACGCGGCTGACTGCCTGATTCAAAGGGTGGGAATATTGTCCGAATCAGGCAATCACGACGTCACTCCCGGGCCCGCAAAGCTTTCGTGCTGTCGAACATTTCAAAACAAGTTCACCACCACTGCAGGGCATTACTTTACTTCTATTCACTACCCCTGCGATATCATGATGGACGGGGGAACGGGGACTTCCAAAGATCTCACATGGGAGAACGTCGGCTTGGCATTCTCCTTCATCGTTCTCGACGCTGTCTTCTCCAGAATCTTCGGCCTCGGAGTGGGCAGCTCACTCATAACGGCGGCGGTGCGATGCGTGTTACAGCTCACTCTCGTAGCCCTCATACTTCAAAAAGTGTTTGAGACAAACAACCCGTGGGCGGTTGCAGGTATTGCATGTGAGTAGCATCCGTTCTACCGACGCACGTACAATATCTGATCAGCTACATATGTTAGTTTTGTTGAACCTGATGGGCACGACAGAAACCGGTGAGAATTACCCATGAACTTGTCAATTCATGCGGCTGTGGCTTCACCATATCGCGCCGTCATGCCACCATGTTTCGCAGCTGACTTGCATCGTTTTGCAGTTGTCAACAAAGCGAAGCGGAGGTATGACCATATGGTACGCTTTTTTTTTTCGCTTGGCATGGCGAACTATCTGACAAATCGAACGCACGACAGTTTCCTTCCGTCCTTCTCGGAATGCTAGGCTCCACAATTCCCGTGTCGATTATCGGCATCCGATTCGCAATGTCGGTCGATCCATTTTGGAAACCTGAGCAATACAGTGAGTGCCACACAGAAACCACTTGCTCACGCTATATCATCATTTCGCCCAGTTCCCGTCGTCGGTATGTTGTGTGGAAGCACCATCTCCGGAATCGTAGTAGCAGTCAGCTACGTCCTCAAAGAGATCTTGTATGTCCCCCGCGTTTTACATCATCACCATACTGACGAAGAGTGCCAGTGAAAACAAGGACAAAGTTGAGATGTACCTCGCTTTCGGTGCCTCACGATTCGAAGCCTGCAAACCAATCGCCACAGACGCACTCCGTCTAGCCTTGACACCCAACATCAACCAAATGAGGTCCGCAGCCCTTTCCTCCCATATCTCCATACACCAGCTTACTCGTCCTTACGCAGCGTCCTAGGCATAATCGCCATCCCAGGCATGATGACCGGTGCCATCCTCGGCGGTTCCTCCGTCCAACAAGCAGCCCGGCTCCAAATGGTCATCATGTTTATGATCTCCTCGTGCACAGCCCTTTCCTCCATCGTCACCACTATATTTGCGCTCAGCGTCGTCGTCGACAACGAACATCGCGTGAGGACGGACAGGATTGAGAATAGGCCGCATGCGGTGTATAGGGCGAGGGATTGGGTTGGGGGCAAAGTTGTGGATGGGGTGAAGAGTGTGGGGATGTCGGTTTGGAAGAATGTTAGGGGGCGGAAGGGCAATGACGATGGAGGCGAAGGGGAAAGGGAGAGGCTGTTGGGATGAGGATCAAAGATGACCGAACACAGATGCATCGTACCACACTCGTCCAACTTACATTGATGAATCATTGACCTGACAGTGAATTTTTTCCTCACGAAGCGACAGTCACTCCTGCTAGAATTGTTGCATAGGCCATTGAGGGCGAAGACGCGTTGCAACGCGTCTTCACCAGTAAAAAGTACACACACACGTGATCGTGTTCATGGCCAAGGACGTGGGAAGGCTGTGATTTACCTGAACTCTCATGAGCGGTCCCGCTAGGCATTTGTTGGATATACATATTGACCTGTTTGAAACGGCCGACCTACAGATCGGAAGGTAATGCTGTGGTGATTTAGTATCCGCGACGCTGTGCGTACACAGCACGATGCTGAAAGTCGATCATCGAATACGAAATATCTGCCCGTTCGCGCTGAGAAATCAACTCTTGTGTCAATGGTTCCGTCCAAATACGCGTGACCAACCCGCAGCTTGCGACTTGTTTGCACCCGGGGATTCAAGCGTAAGGCGTTGAGGGGGCATACAGTTCCTCCGGGAACAGCGGCGAGAGAATGACGAAGCTATGCTTGTTAAATTGTTAGTAATATCAGCGTATACTTTTCACTTTATCCTTACGCGCGCATACATACAGTAACTCTACGTATACCCTATTCGGAGTCCGAGGAAGTGAAAAACATAGGAGTGCGAACGTTCGTCCGCGGCCGATCGCAGGTTACTTCAACGAATCGGGTGGCTTGCCCAGAATATCTTTAGGGGAAGCCGAGGATGCACCCGCCCATGCAATATGTGGTTGGAGGTACCGCCGGTTCGGAGGATTGACAATATTATTAGATGGCACGTCGATCAACGTCTTATACACTAGCGGAAGTTGATCATTATTACTGTAATTCAAACCCAACTTTAAAAGACAAGCACACAATGCCAGGAGGAGGTCACAAGGTCGAGCCTAAGCCTCATCCGAGAGAGATTAGCCAAAAAAAACACAAGATTCCACCGTCGTCAGCTGTGTGGCATGCAAGTGGTTTTGAATGAATGGGGAAGGGACGGAATGGGTTCGCCACGCCTGTAGTTCGCCGTTACCTTAGTGTGAAGTTTATGGCTGGCCAGTGCCTACTGTACGCGGTAGTCCACACGCTCAGTGGTTCTCCTTGCGGTCCAAAAGTGCCGTGAGGTGATGACCTCAGGTATGAGCTCAAACCCCATCTCAATAAGTTACTTGGCCGCGATAAGCCTCCGCAGTGACTTTCAAAGGGGGTACTGTATGCGTGAGATCCCGAGGACATGAGGTGCCAAGTGTTTTTTTTTTCCGAGCGGGGGCCGTTGAATGTGCTCTACATTATACACACATGACATCGAAAATGCGGTCTTCACAAGAACAGTAGACTGGTGCACACAGTTTGAGCCAGAACTCGAAAAAAAATCCGAAGGATGTTCTCTTCTAGCTGAGATTGGTAGTGAAGTACATGGCTATTTTTTGCTGTTCAACGACAACGACACGAAAACACTCACTCTTGTATCACTTGCCCACGCATGTTTTTCGGTTTTGAAGAAAAAGACTTGAAATGATGCAAGTTCCCACGGCGGTGGCAAGCGTTTACGGTCGTCGGTGAAGCGTCCGCGTCAATTCGGGCCTTTCAAGACCTTCCACCATCTTCATGTAGTAATCCTCCCCATACACCTAGGCCCACTATGAACTATGTATGCCGGGCCGTGGGCCTTACGAGAGGTACATCATGATTGTCGGTGGTACGTACACATAAGGATGCATCCAATCTCTTGCAAGACGTGGCATGCACACTGACTTGTGAGCACTAGGTCTAGGTTTCGTTCAGCCCAGTTCACGCTAGACCTACGTGGAACTGCTTCAAGTACATACGTATAGAAGACGACCAGAAGCGGAATGAGTAATGGAATTGTCGTTAGTGCTCCCGAGGGAATGAATATGCTGCCTACCACGCTGCTACCGCCTGTTCAACGCAACGTCGCCCCTTCCGCGCGTTGACCAATACAGTACAGTAGATTGCCACTAGCGTGAGTGCGCTCTACCAGGGTGCTGATCTGCTGATATCTATCTATCTCTATGTGCGCTTTTTCGCCTCGTTGCAGCTCGCCAGTAACGTGTTGTGGGCGAGAACGGAAGTTCGGGTATGGCCAAAACACAAAACACACACAAAAAAAACTTTTGCATGCAAGGGAACGTGGCCACGCGTTCGTTCGACGTCCGTATCGATGGCCAGCAAGACATTGCTCAATTGAGTCTCTCTCTCTCTAGGACTCTTTTACGATCCCACTATTACGGGCTGTCAATAGAAGCTAATCGTATGCAGTCGTGTACCAGAGACGACTGCGGACCTCTCAGCTGGAAAGGAAGTGATGCCAGACGGACGACGACCATGAAGATGCTATCTGCTCCGACACACTGGACGTCCATCTGTTGCAAGAACACGGCACGAGTTGGATGCTGGTATTCATCCGTCGCTGGTACTGCACGCGGTGAGTAAAATCGAACCCTTCTCCGGATCCTAGTACAACTTTACCTTGGTAAGGTCCTTCAATGGGAGGTGAGAATCCTTATGACGGCGCCATCAACGTAGGACGTAGCGCATACCGTGGGATGGTTTCTCATCCACCTGAGTACTGGCGTGCGACACTACAGTACTGTGTAGAGAGAACTCTCCTTCCTCTTCAGACTCAAACCCAAACCCACGAGAAAAATCTGGACAGCCAGCCGTAACAAAGAATGACGTGGGTGATGGAGAGGGAGAAGGTGATGAGTAGGCACAAGGAAGCGAGGAAAGAGAGAAGGAAGCGAATAAAGAGTCGTCGAAGAAGAGAAGACAGCGCAGAGGCGCATGATTAGATCACGTGAAAGGCCGCGCGTATCCCTATAGGGTAGAAGAGTCGGGCATTGATAATTGCGAATTCTCTGCGAAGAGGTTATGCGTCGGTGGGTTATAGTATCAAAGTATGGGTTATAGTATCAAAGTATGGGTTATCTCAAAGGTTCCCCGCAGGAGAAGGTACGCCACTGGACACCAAAAAAATTAGTTGCGCTAATAGAAGGTGGGCCAGTGGCAACGGGGTAGCTGCACCAAGTAATGTTATTGGCTGGGTCACTGACTTGAGGGTAATAGTAGTTTGATTTTGTGGATTCGCCACAATGTAGCTCAACGCGTTTCTGAAAAGAAAAGAAAGAAAGAAAAAAACCGTGTTGCAGCGCGTGAATGAATACTGTTTACTGCTGTCTTCCGTAAGTGCATTGCACGGCTGTGTAACACATTCAGCAAAAATCCATTTGCAGCTTCAGGGGATTCGCGTTGTGCTACGGCATATGCATGAGGTGTTGCTAGAGCAACATTGTCGAGTCAAGGTCAAACAGCCTCGAGAGAGAGCTGCATTTCCTCCTCCCCTAATCACCCTCTTCAAAACTAATCGCTCATTGGCCTCTTTCTAAGTTTTTTTGCCCCTTGCTCGAAGCGACGCTATCGACTACGTAGCCATGCCCAAACTTCTCCACTTGTGTGCACAGGAAGGCCCGCTTTCACTGCCATATCACAGCCAAAATGTTGAGGAAACGCGAGCTGCAGATGCATTGTCCGATACCAGTGTAAGTACACACATTCACTGTAGCAGAGAGTCGAACACTTACTCCCTGGATGCTGCTCCAGCTGCGGTCTGGCTTGTGGGACAGCATGGGAGGTTCGTGTGTCAAACGCGGATTGCTAGGCCCGAGCGGGCTTGAAGGCCTGCCCACTCTTGGTTGGGATGAGCGACGCGAGAACGTTGAAGTACGTATTCACGATGTGCCTCATCTTCTTGTACTGATTTATTCTCAAGCTCAAGATTAGATATCTTTATTGTAGTGAGGAACAACGTACTCAACTGGCACGGCTCCGGTCCGCGGGTCGATTTCACACTCGTGTCTTCTCTCCCTCTACTGGAAGTCAGGTCGCGGCCACTCAACTTTGCGTGCAGCACCGTTTGGACTCTCAATCACTAGAACAGTTAGAGAGTAAGTGGAGTATAGTATGGTCAACGAAGTGGGCTACCCGTACCGGTACTACGAAGCGTGTACTATACCAATGGTAGTAGCACTCACTTCAATCGCATGAATTTGACATGTTAATCTTGTTGTCTTTGTTACTTGAAGCGTCTGCGGTTACGATACATCGGTACGAAAGAAGGGGAATTCGAAGAAGCGAACGCGTGACGAAGCTTATGGGGTAGCTGAGACGGGCCAGGCTGGAGCCAGTGAGGATCATGCTATTCGGCGAGCAGCATACATCTACACCGGCTGCCTCGCTCATGCCGACGTGACATATCAGATAGGGGAAGACAGTAAGATGAGTGTGGTCACGCGAGTCCTTGCCTACCTAGAGCACAACGACAAATGTCGTACGGCAGAGCTGGATAAGATCCCTGCTATCCCACTGCATGAGCACGTTGTTGAGGTCGCACTGAGGCAGTTGGGAAACGGAGCAGGGTATGCCGCTGCTACCTATATGTTGGCCCCGACAATGTCTGATAATCTGAGTTCTTCTAGGATTAATGTGATCCAATCTACCAATATCGACATGCTCACTCACCTTGCATACCGAGGTCAGAGCCCAGCCAACGCGCTCGCCACCATAAACCATCGCTACAATATATTACCTTCGGATTTCAGTCGGCTTTACCGACAACACTATCGCAAGGCCTTTAGTATTGACGTCAAGATTGCCGCAGAACATAACGTCGATAATTGGCTGAATCCTGACAGTACTCACTTCAAGCCTGACCTTCATAAATCCGTCTTCCAGTACAGCGCCCGTGCTAGTGAGGGAGAACGGTTAAAAATCTCCATCTCGACACCAGAAATGAAAGATGCCGCATGGGCGTTCTGTCATAAGAAGCAGCTTGTCCTAGACGGGACGTTTGGACTCTGCACCTCACGGCTCCTCGTTTGGATTGCCCTTGGAGTTGACGAGTCCGGGCATGGCCTTCCAGTAGCAATGTTCTTGTTCTCCGCCCCATCTGGTAATCGCGCAACACACGCGGGATATGACACGAACATTCTCGCGGAGCTTCTCTCTGGATGGAAATCCTGGCTTGGCGAGCGGCATGGGGAAAGGTTTACACCGTACGCTGCAATCACAGATACGGACTTCAAAGAGCGCGGTGCCCTTCTACGTGTGTGGAGCGATCTCATCCTCTTGCTGTGTAAGTTTCACATTCGCCAATGCTGGACAAATAAACGGAAGAGTTCGCTGCCGCGTAGCGAGTCCCACTGGCGCATATATGCAAATAGCAGACTGTTAACTCTGGAAGAAGCGTACGTACAGCAGATTACTTACCAGATTCCGTGCCCAAGATGATCTCTTGTAGACTTCTGGCCACTACTTGCCACGCAGACGGCTTGCATTTGATCAATCGAGCTCGTGAAGATTTCAGTTTCCTAGGATTGGATAGAGACGGAAAACAGTACCTCGATGGCGTAGCAAAGTATTTGGACTACTTGCTCACGACCTGGATGCCTCGGGAGCTATGGAGTAGCTGGTCCCTTCACGGGCGTAAGAAAGCGGCCGATCGCTTAGGAATCCCGGTACAGGGTGTGCTTCCTACGACTAACCACCTAGAATCGCTCAACGGCAACTTGAAGCGGAAATACGTACCTCAATGGCAGCACTCCGGCCATCGCCTACGATTTGACATGCTTCTTTATCGTCTTGTCTCCAATATTCTTCCTCAAATCTATGCACAGCATTGTATGGTCACACAGTACAATACCTGGCAACATAAGCGGTTCGGCCATTCAGTGATCACCGCGACATCATCGAATTCGCGTTTGCATACCTCATCTGGTGCACCTTGCCCTCGGCTTGCATGGTATCCAGCTGATGAACGACGTGATGCCGACGCACGTGCCATCTTTGCGTCAGAAAGCTGGCGCCTGTCCCAAGTGCACGGCCCTACGAGCTGTGGGCAAAATGCGCATCAATGAGCAGCAACATACATTCTACTGGCTCACTATGCACCCTACCGGAGCAGCAACCTGTACTTGCCCAGACTGGCTTCAACGGGTGGTGCCTGCAAGCATATGCGAGCATTTAGAATGCTGGTCGAGCAATGGATGGAAGGAGGCCACATCCTTCGCGGTTCCTTCTCGTTCCCGGCCAGCTTGTCAGATGCGAAGGAGATTGAGGTGAAAAACCGTGCTTGGTACGGCGAATCCTACGCAAAGGCAGTAACCTCTCCACCGTTGGAGGAATCTCTTCCGAGATCTCAGACGTCCAGCATTGCAGCAGTGCAGGGAAACTCTCACCTGCTAGATTGCAGTGAGAGTACAGGGCTACCTAGGCATTTGGAGTCAGCTTGGTTCAGTCACTCTGATACTGACAAGGACTCATTATTGCCACCGCCCTCGCATCCTCGCAGCACTGTCCTATTAGAAGCTGATGCTGACGAAGCTTCTGAAATCTTGAGGACAACAGGCGAGTTGTTGGCTTTGGATGATGAAGTACAAATCAGCGATCAGCCTGATACCGCTGGCACTGAAGTCGAGGTACGCACTGTTTTTATCCCTAAAGCCTATGAAGTGCTCACCAAACATTTTCATTCCAATGGAAAGTCCGTCAACAATCGCAGAGCTCTCCAGCTCCAGCTAGATCAAAAATTCAAGCACGATACGGCAAGAATCTTACCAGCGCTGCATGGCATCACGGTGATGCTTGAAGATCCACATTTCTCGCTCAACATGGATGGCTCGTATGATGAGTTTCACAATGTCATCCAGCAGATTGCGCTGAAGATGAGAAATCCTAGAGATACCAGTGAGTGTTTATTCCGGCCCTGTGGATCTGGAAACAAGATGACGATGACTCACCTCTTTCAGTGCAACCAAATCCCTCATTAGCTGCTACGACCACCAACTCCGTTGCGTCCACAGGATCAAGCATACCACCGCTAACTGCCAGAGGAGTTATATACCGAGATATCCTTCCACCATCACCAGAAAAACGGCAAAAACACATGACTCCCATGGCACCTTCTAGATGTAGCGTGAGTAGCTCTGCATAATAGTGATAAATACCTATGCGCATGTTAATGTTCCATCCGTGGCACGTACTTGAGTGGTTAGGATGGTCTGGCAGGTTGGTGTTGTGCGTTCGAGAGATGTTTTATTTTGTGTGAGGAAAATATATTCTCACCTTCCGTTTATGGACAAGAGCATTGTGGCCGTGAGTGTATGGAGGGGAGGAGGAGGTACAGCTGGTGGTGGAGGACTCCGGCAGCAGATGCTCCGCTGCCGTGAGTTGGAATGTGGGTGGTGGTTGGGGTGAAGGACGATTTGGTGGTAGTGGAGCAAAGAAGAAGGAGGAGGACTCCGGCAGCAGATGCTCCGCTGCGTGAGTTGGAATGTGGGTGGTGGTTGGGGTGAAGGACGATCGGTGGTGGTGAATTGGTGGCGTATGGTGGGGGGAGCAAAGAAGAAGGAGGAGGACTCCGGCAGCAGATGCTCCGCTGCCGTGGGGGGGGGGGGGGGGGGGGGGGGGGGGGGGGGGAGGCGATGCTCCGCTGCGTGAGTTGGAATGTGGGTGGTTGATGGTCGTGGTGGTGGAATGTGGGTGGTTGATGGTCGTGGTGGTGGAATGTGGGTGGTTGATGGTCGTGGTGGTGGAATGTGGGTGGTTGATGGTTGCGGTGGTTGGCGTGGTGAAGGACGAAGACGTGTGGGTGGTGGTGATATCGGTGGTGGTGAGAGCAAAGAAGAAGGAGGAGGACTCCGGTAGCAGATACTCCGCTACCGAGAGTTGGAATGTGGGTGGTGGTTATGGTGGTGAAGGACGAAGACGTGTGGGTGGTGAGAGCAAAGAAGAAGGAGGACTCCGGCAGCAGATGCTCCGCTGCCGTGAGTTGGAATGTGGGTGGTGGTTATGGTGGTGAAGGACGAAGACGTGTGGGTGGTGGTATCGTGGTGGTGAGAGCAAAGAAGAAGGAGGACTCCGGCAGCAGATGCTCCGCTGCCGTGAGTTGGAATGTGGGTGGTGGTTATGGTGGTGAAGGACGAAGACGTGTGGGTGGTGGTGATATCGGTGGTGGTGAGAGCAAAGAAGAAGGTGGAGGACTCCGGCAGCAGATGCTCCGCTGCCGTGAGTTGGAATGTGGGTGGTGGTTATGGTGGTGAAGGACGAAGACGTGTGGGTGGTGGTGATATCGGTGGTGGTGAGAGCAAAGAAGAAGGTGGAGGACTCCGGCAGCAGATGCTCCGCTGCCGTGAGTTGGAATGTGGGTGGTGGTTATGGTGGTGAAGGACGAAGACGTGTGGGTGGTGGTGATATCGGTGGTGGTGAGAGCAAAGAAGAAGGTGGAGGACTCCGGCAGCAGATGCTCCGCTGCCGTGAGTTGGAATGTGGGTGGTGGTTATGGTGGTGAAGGACGAAGACGTGTGGGTGGTGGTGATATCGTGGTGGTGAGAGCAAAGAAGAAGGTGGTGGTGGTGGTGGTGGTGGGTGGTGGTGGGGTGGCAGTGGCAACGTTGAAGGAGGTGGTGGTGGTGGTGGCAGTGGCAACGTTGAAGGAGGTGGTGGAGGTGGTCTTGGGGGTGGTGGTATTGGCTGTGTGCGAAGTCTGGCTGGACTTGGTCGACGCGACGCGACGCGGCGAAGTCAGGAGCGCCAAACATATCTCAGGCGCCCAAACCACTCTCACTGCCACCACCACGTACCACGGCGACCACACCACCTCCTCCTCCTGCAACGCCCTCCCACCACCACCTCCTCCTCCTGCAACGCCCTCCCACCACCACCACCACCACCACCACCTCCTCCTCCTCCTCCTCCTTCTTATTTGCTCTCACCACCGCCAATATCACAACCACCACAACCACCCACACGACTTCGACCTTCACCACCCCAACCACCACAACCATCAACCACCACCTTCGGTAGCGGAGTATCTGCTACCGGGGTCCTCCAACACCAGCTTCACCTCCTCCTCCTCTCCATAACCTCACGGCAGCGGAGCATCTGCTGCCGGAGTCGTCCACCACCAGCTGTACCTCCTCCTCCACCACCAGCTGTACCTCCTCCTCCCCTCCATACACTCACGGTAGCGGAGAATCTGCTACCGGAGTCCTCGCCCAGCACCAACATCTCGACGACGACCTGACCAGCACGTCGACGACGACCTTCAACACACGTCCTCAGACACAGTAGCGGAGCATCTGCTACCGGAGTCCACCACCACCAGCTGTACCACTTCCTCCTCTCTATAAACTCACGGTAGCGGAGTATCTGCTACCGGAGTCTTCACCCTTGACTGTCTAGACAGCGGAGCATCTGTCTGTCCACGTCACTCGTCACCACCGTAGCATCAGAGCCTGCAGCCAAGTTTCTGCCTGGACTTGTCTGCTCGCGACAGCCAAGCTTTCGCAAAGACGCGCCGCCTCTTGGAGAAGGTCAACGTTTGAAAAGGTCTTTTCGTAAATTGTTCTGCTCGTAAGTACAAATTTTCGCTACGCTTTCGCTCGTTGCTGATAGTCGCCCAGTTCCCCCTACATCCTGTGCCGTAGACACTCGCCACTCACCGACCCCATCAAAACTCGTAAGTGTCCTACCCTGATCAGGTTGTGCCTCCAAACTAATGTCCCTGCAGCGCCGATATGTCGACCCTCCCCCAAACCCTGCCCAAGCCCTCGGTATTATGGGCTTCTGACACCGATATCCCCCGCTACCCTGGCCTCTATGTCTCTCCCAACATGTCCACTCTCCCGAAGCTTGCGCCGGAAAACCTCACAAAAAACATTGGTCGCCTTCCGCTGCCCTGGCCATGGCTCTACACGAGACTGGCCAACCAATTACACTATTGGACCGCGGTCACGCCGAGAGAGACACAGTATACCGGTCTGCTGCAACCGCTGGCGGGAATAAAGGTAGTCCAAGGCAACGACAACCAGTGGAGGCTGGAGAATGTACAAGAGTGGCGCGACTTGGAGGCTTTCCTGCGCAGAGTCCTCGACGCGATGAAGCGAACTTTCCCCTTAGGATCGTATACGCCTCTCCTCGTCCAGATAGATCGTAACACGTTTCCCTGGCCACAAGATTATAACTACGATCGCAGCTGGCCAACGAAAAAACAAGCCAAATCGTTCCTGGGCCTTGTGCGAGGAGTCTTCAGGATTAACGTTTCGAAGGTGACATACGCGGGACATGTATTGCCTAAACATTGGTTGGACACATTGCAACATAGGAAGCTGGTTTCGGAACACGAGGCACGCATGTTGCGCAGGTCTACAATTTGCCTGGTCGGCGACAAGGCTGACCAGTCAACCACTGATAGATTGGGGCTTGTCGTCGACGTCACCGTCGGAGCAATGGGGTCAACACTTGAGAACCTCAAGGATCTCATAAACCACTTTCAATTGCCTGTCTGGCTGTACTTTGGACCGCGCCCAGCAGTTTCTGAGCACCCTTGGTCCACCGAGTATCTGCCCTCAGCAGTTGATTTGGAAGCCTCACTTCGACAGCCTGCAGCGCGTTTCGCTAGGGACGAATGGGACGAAGAAGTCGCAGAGGCTCGTAATGTTGTAGGCGTGGAGTCCTTGGGCGGCCCCTCGTCGTCTTCAGCACCATCCTCGTCTTCTGCTTGGGGCTCACTTGACACTCATTGGCCGTCTGCAGCACCATCCTCGTCTTCTGCTTGGGGCTCACTTGACACTCATTGGCCGTCTGCAGCACCATCCTCGTCTTCTGCTTGGGGCTCACTTGAAACTCATTGGCCGTCCTCAGTTGAAGGCACAAACATTGTCCATGTGCCCCCTGCCACCTCGTCGCAAGTGAGCAACGTGACACGCCCACCTGGCCCTGTTTATGTCGCCACGCGAGGGCAAAGTTCGACCACTGGTCAGGCACCGGGTGAAACACCCCAGCAGTTCTTTGCGAGGAGAGAGAAGGTTAGTGCAGCGAAACTCGCCCAAATGAATCCGGCGCAGAAGGCTCGTGTGCAAGCAAGGGAGGTGCTGCATGCCAATCTCGAACTCCCAAACAAGAGCCACAACTGCCAAGTCTTCAGATGGGAAGAGTCAGACGACAGTAGCGGCGCCTGGAACAGAGTTCTTGTCGGAAAGCCTCGCTGGCGCGACTTGTGGGCCGACACTGCTCGGTCGCAACGCAGGTACAATGCGGTGTTCAACGAATTCGACATTTGGGAGGAGCTGGACCCATCTGCTACGACCGAGGATCAGGAATTGGTGGAAAGTTGGGACTACTTTGACGACGCACCGCGATTACAGAATCTGCGCACGGCTGCGAGTCCTCAGGCTGAGACATTGCCTGAGTTGCCTTCTCGCTCTCCTCCTCGTCGTTCTCGCTCTCCTCCTCGTCGCCCTCGCTCTCCTCCTCGTCGCCCTCGCTCTCCTCCTCGTCGCCCTTGCTCTCCTCGACGTCGTTCTCGCTCTCCTCCTCGTCGTTCTCGCTCTGCTGCACGTCGCTCTCGCTCACCTCGACGTCGCTCTCGCTCGCGCTCTCCTCGACGTCGCTCTCGCTCTCGCTCTCCTCGACGTCGTTCCCACTCTGCTCCACGTCGCTCGCGCTCTCCTCGACGTCGTTCTCGCTCTCCTCGACGTCGACCTCGCACCCCACCCCTGGCTCCGCAGCCGATTGCTTCCACCAGTGGAAGTACATCCTCATCCACTCAAATGCCCCAGTCTGGTGCACCCGAGTTGTTGCAGAGGAAAGGCATTGCATTCGACCAGGCTCTGAGCTATCGCTACGGCATACTCACATCCGCAGCGGTGACGGTCGACGTGGATCAAGAGGCAACGCCGCGAGAAAAAGAGATCTACAAGTTCATGGGGATCATCAACGAGAAGGTCGGTCCTGGGTATCGCACACCAATGTGTGAACTCTTTTCATACCTCGAGGCCAAACCGAGCGACTTCGTAATGCCGCCACCCACGCTCACGGATCTTGTGCCCGGTACTGCCCTAGGACATCCGCTGCACCGTCAGAACAACCTGATTGTTCGGACTGTAATGGACAACGAGCAACACCATCGGTACTTTGTGTACGCTCGGGATCCACAGGCCAACGATGTGTCATACTCCCTTTGCCTGGCCGACCCTGTCACCGTGAACCACCTCCTACGATCCGGGGTTGGTCCCTCGTTGGATGATGTGACTGGCGCATTGCTCAGATGGGGAGTGCCCTTCAACACACTTCAGTCAATCGCGGACCCAACGGTGCTTCAGCCAACTCCCCCGATGCCCTCTTATTTCAACCTGGTACCGTTAGGGCTCGGACTCATCGAGCATCGTCACAAGTTCACGATTGCGGACTATGAGGACTACCTCGAATATCGAGAGGAGGTCATCAAAAGTGTTCAGGGTCGCGCTGCCTTGTTACGGGGCGGCTTGCTGTGGCGACTGGCCCGTGACGCCTATGCAGACGATTCAGCGGTATACGACGGTCCGAGTGGGTTCCAAACTCGGAGTAACCATCGTCGACTAGACGGCTTGGACTATGTGGACGATGAATTATCGCCACATCAAGAGGATGTGATCTGCGGAGTGTACAGGGTCATGCCGGGTAAGTATCATGTTTCTTGGACAAATTACAATGCTGATTATAACTCAGAACACCCCGAGAATGGCCCTTCGGGTACTGCGTATCGGTCGTGGTGGCCAACTGTAACGACATGGTCGCAATCGGGGGTGGACCTCGACTACTGGAGTGCCAGGAATGAGCAGTTCTTCGTGAACCATCGCAAGGCGATACTGGACGGTAAAGTCCAGCCCAAAACCGCTCAAGAATGGCGCCGGACGTTGCCTCATAGGAAGGCTGCAAAGACGAACGTGCTGACGAACATTGGTGAACTCTCAGGTCGTGCCTTACCCGCTGCAATGTAACTTCGCGCTTCATCGTCATGTCCTCCATTTTGCTTTACGATATGATGTACAATCTTATTTCGATTATTTACCTGACGTGACAGGACGTTTGGTTGGACAAACTAATAAGCAAAGAACCTGACCGCGGTATAACAAGAAAGCGAGTACTTCATTTTATGTATACGTGCTCATGTTCAACGGTACATTGGTGCGAGTCGTGCTACAATATGTTTCGAGACGAATTTCAAGAAGAGGAGAGCAGCCCACCAACCACCTTTCTGTCCTCCGGCAGCTACGCGTCTACGTCAAAGATGATTGTGGCGGGGTCTTCAATCTCCAGCTTCACCCGCGCACGTTTCTCGTTCTTCTCCAGTGTTTTGCGGAATCGCTTACCAAGGCTGCTAGTCGCTGTGACCTCCGGAGATGGTGAGGAGCGCATGACCTTCGAGGGAGTGATTGGAGGGGATGAGGATGCAGTAGGAGGCGAGGAAGGTGGCAATGATAGCGGCGAGGACGATGGCGAGTCCTCTGTCGATGGTAGCAGTGATGCGGGAAACAATCTGTCAGCCTCCCGTACAATGTCAGCCCACTCTTTTGCCTCTACAACACATGAATGTGCCTCAAAAGCGCATAGTCCAAGTGTGTTGTCGCAGCGAGTACAGGAGGCAATGACACGCATGAACTTATCGAAAGGAACTCCCTTGGGATCGGATATGAGCGACTGCAACACATTCACGGTCTCATCCCAGGTGGGAGTGGGCATAGAGTGGATCGGTGTCATGGATAGATCGGTGACGGGCTCGATCAAACGGCGAGTTTCCGACACAAAGCCCGGAGAGACAACTAATTCAATGTGAGTATCAGCTGCCAGTGGTTTTTGTACAACTTACAAGCCATGAACATCCGGTCATTGGCCTCACCAGCGACTGGCATGCCAGCTTGCATTGACGGTCGGGCAGGGGTGCGCGGAGCGCTGAAGCGAGGCGGTTCGACAACTTCCGGCTGCTCTGCAGATTGAGCGAGCATTCTGTCGAATGCCTCTGTAGTATCGATTGTTGGTTAATTTTGTTTGGACAGTAGTAAACAGGTGAGTGTACCTTCATTGACACTTGCGTCCCAAGCGGGATGAAGAGGAGGGACAGCGGAGTCGCGGTGTAACACGGCATACGTGTTCTTAGTGTCGAGTACTTGGTCTCAAGTATATTGTATCAGCTGTGAGTGAACAGTAAACCGCAGCAGATGTACTTACTTTGATCGAGGGCCTTGCGTTTGTACATCTTCGTCCGCTGCAGGTGTAGCTTGTCACCAAGGGACTGCTGTAGGTCCACTTTTGATGCATAGTTAACCATAGGTGAACGTCGTTGGTGGAAAGAGGCACTCACTGAAATATCCACAGCCCGTGCCGGGACCTGCCCATTGGAAACACCCAATGAATACCTTCGCAGGGTCGGCCTTAGGGCGGATGACCTTGGGCGAAACGAATATGCCCGTACGGAGAGGGCAAAAGCACGACATGTGCTCTAGAAAAACATGCGTGCGGGCGTAGCTAGTGAGTCCCTCAAACGTTAAGGGAACGAGAACTCCCTCCTCGTCAATAGGGCTGAATAACGGATAGCATGAGCAGAACTAATAGAAACACAGCGTTGTTGACTTACTAGGACATTTCACCCAGGCGCGGTAGGACCTCTAGTTGGAATGACACAAGGGTGGATGCCTTGCGGAGCATCTTGTTGAAGTGGGAGATGTTGGCCTCCGCATCGTTGGGAATGGGAAGGGAAGCATGGGGCGGCAACACCAACTGGGAGTGAATGGGCATGGCGGAGAGTTAGATGGTGGTCGCGGTGGGTGCTGGTGGTCGCGGTGGGTGCTGGAGTCTCAGGCTGTGTAGGTCGTGCAAAGCCGTATTTATAGGCTGTAGCGTGATCGTTTTACCACGGCGACAACGGGCACCACGCGGCGAGGGGAGGGGGGATATGTTAGTTCACGACCATACGTTGCGAATCCTCGCAGGAACCCACCGTGCATAGTTCCTATAGTTCCTGCGGAGAGAGAAGCAATATTGTAATTATGAATGAATATTGTAATTATGAATGAATATTGTAATTATTAATGAATATTGTTACAACAAACGATAAATAGGGTTATGGGCGGAACAGCGCTGCAGAGCCATTCCAGGCAGAGAGGGCGGGCCAACAGCGAGCAGGGAAGCAGAAGGCGCTTGAAGGAAGTGGAAGCACGCAAGCTGATAGAGCGCTTGAAGACGTCATAGCTTGTTACGGCTGGCTGCGCGAAAAATCTCCTCACGTTTTCCCACTCCGCGCCACACCGCAGTTTCAGTTATAAGCCCGCTCAATTCACCTTTGGGTTATAATGATAGAACCCCCGCTTTACGGCTTCCTCCTCGTTGTGTGCCTCCATCATCTGTCTGATTGGCCCCCCCAAGCAGCGGAAGAACGCCGACCCTCCACAGTATCTGAGCACGATTACCCTCAAAACCAAAAAAACCAAGAACCAACCTTAACCTTCTAAACATGCATCGTCACACGGTAAGCAACGCGATTGGCCTCCAAAAACAAAACAAAAACCCAACAACGTACCCGAACGTATGTACATAATGTAAGTGTCCGCGAAACCGTGATTTCCCATGGGACCTCTTGTACCCACTTACATAGTTTGTCGCGAAGCTCTTATGGCACAATAGGAACGAAAAGAAGCCGATTTGAACTTCCAAGCTTCCAAGCTTCATGGGACCGGTCAAAGTGCTTCGTAATCGGGAAAAACGAACGCCTCGCACTCTTCACTCTTCTCCTTCTAGATCGTTGGTGGAGGTGGATACGATTTTTGGGGTGCTTTCTTGGAGACTTTTTTTTTTTTTGGCAACCCTTCTTACCAGTATACGGATTCCGAGTATACATTAATATTGGGTGTCTCTCTCCGATGGTTTTATCTCTCACAGCAGTGACAGCACTGAACCATATGTCGCCTTTTGCAATTATTTTTTTTTGCAAAGACGGGCCCTGATAAACAGGTCAGACATCCCGGTCCCGGACGAACGGTGTGTAGTTTTTGTTTTGCTCGCCGGTCGAGGGCAACACGTACAGTACAGTACAGGCACCCCACCCTGTGTATCTAATCTGGAAAGGAACTGCGTATGTTATACGGAACTCTATACTTATCCTATCATCGAGACATCGACGAGAAAAGAAAGAAGAAAAAAAAGTAACGGCGATTTTTTGAGCACACATTTACGGTTCGAGGGAAGGATTATGTGAGTTTGGGCGGGACCAGGGTAAGAATGACGCGTGTGTGTGTGTGTTGTGTATGTGTGTACGCGATAATGTTAGATTTAGATAGTACTGTAAAAATTGGTTTCTATGGTATATTATGACGTTATTTATGGGTATTTATTCGAAGTCGCGAACGTCACAACTTTGTGATTTTTCATGTCACAAACATGGTTTCGACCGGTGCACTCGCAAACACGCGAACAAAAAACAAGAAACCACTCATCACACTCGGGCGCTACAATAGCGCTTAACACACCGCTGCTTTCCTCAATTGGCAAGTTCGGTCTCCCACGCTCCTCCCCAGCATCCAGGAAGGATTTCTAAGACACAAATCTTCACATAGCTATAGAATAATAGGACTGAGCAATTATTGTAATTCTCTTCTCCTACTCTGTAATGTTCAATTTGTGCAGCAACACCCATAACCTGTTATAAAGCACTTGGAGATCAATAAAGCAATGAATTCCAGTAGCTCCATGGCTCCAGTGACAATGATATTGTTGCATTAGTATACTACTATACATTACAGGTGTGTTGATTTTGTACTGGGGGAATTCAGCTGCACAGTGAGCTTGCAAAGCCTTTTTACTACCAAGAGCGCCCCGCCGCTCGGGCGGCTCAACCCCCATATTTGGTCTCCCATCAAAATAGACGCTTGATGGTGAGGACCGTGGACTCGTTTCGCGAAAGTGAAACCGTGACCACGTCACAAATCCTCGTTCACGCCCTCGTTTCGCCCATTGTGACCGTGCAAACGAGTGGTTTCTTGATAAAAACCCAAAAATAACTTCATATTAGATAGTACTGTAAAAATTGGTTTCTATGGTATGTACATACACGCTCTATCCGACCTTCTACACACACCGAACGTCCGCGGCTAGCTAGTAGGACGTGGAACCGTGGACCTTGCGTTTACATATACATACATACATTATGTACATATACTGAGTCCGCACCAAAGAAGACACTGAAAAAAAAAATACGATCGATGTTTCTTCGGATTCCAATTGGGGGTTAGCTTTCGGGTTCGCGGACGCCACGAGGAACTTCACAATGCACTCAACCCCATGTAATTATAAATAGATACTTTACAGTAACAAGTCGGGGGGACGATCATCGAATAAGTAAAGCGTAACTACATAGAATAGAAGCTAATAAAAATAACGTTGCAGTTACAGTGGTCACACGAAGGGTAGTAGTGAAGTCTTGAATCGCAACACTGACTTTTTCGCGAGGGGAAGAAAGGGCATGTATGGTATGTTTGCCCGTTACAAGCATAACGTAGCGTGTTATAGACTCCTATGTATGTTAATCTATGACATAAACCACAACGAGCTCGAGAGGACACGCAACAAAGTATATCGGTCACCGATGTCGATCAATGCCTAATAATCATTGCTCACTCAGGGGTTTCGAGCACGAAGGGGCGGAGATGCTTCCGTCACTAGTACATACAAACTGGAGTTTAAATGGATGGCTATTACAAAGCTTGAGGCAGAGGGAAAGAGGGGAAGGGGGAGGAGGAGGGGAGAAACACACCTGGCAGCTGGAAGCTCCAAGCCATACTATACTAGCAGCCATGCCAGTGATCGGCAACGCAAGACGCAAACCTTCCCCTAGCTATAGGTTCCCCTCCACCTTCAAACAAACAAACAGCGTTTCCGGTGACCCTTTGGAGTGGGGTGGAGTGGAGTACACAAAAAACATCCTCCGAGAGTTACTGATTGTGAGCCTTGCCTGCTGCAGCTGGGCTGCGCTGGCTGAACACGAAGAACCAAATTTTTTGCGTTTGGATCTGATGATAATCCACAAGTAACTTGCTGCTAAATTATCAGAAAAAAAAATATTAAAATGAGTGGGGCCGAACGGGCTGATTGAGAGTGGCGGCGTGGCGACCTGGCGTAATATATGATATACTATATGCCATATACCAGTACATGATCCTTTTTTCGTTGTCGATGCTCATGCTCATGCTAAGCCTGACACGGTTTAAAATGCAGCCTGCCTGCCCCACGATTTCCGATCCCTTATCGTGTTTGATTGCGAGGTAAAAATGCTATTCAGTACCAAGGTATAGTGCCGTTGGCACAAGAAACTTGTTGCGAAATCTACCAATTGCAAGGGCTGTTGCAGATGGGACAGTTGGTTGGCCTTCGCGGAAGCTTTTTTTTTGTCGTTGATAACCAGTACGATTTAGGAGGAGGCGTGGAGGCGTGAAGGATAATGCAGTTCATACCGTTGAACCACTGCTTGATTCCGATACTGCGTACGCAGCAGCTGCAGCTGCCTATTGGGAGGGAGACTGGAAAGGAGACTGTTACTGCAACCCTACGCTGCTCGTAAGCATGTTGGGGTGCTTCCCCTCCCTTTTCGTACCTGCATCGGAAGGGATTATCAGCCATCAGATACCATGTACCGCTTGATACA
The DNA here is from genome assembly GCA_022592445.1 of Cytidiella melzeri. Lineage (NCBI taxonomy): Eukaryota > Fungi > Basidiomycota > Agaricomycetes > Polyporales > Irpicaceae > Cytidiella > Cytidiella melzeri. Next base: position 27,777 of record JABYQR010000067.1, on the reverse strand, counting down.
TGGAACTCACGAACAGATATGCGAACCCTTCCCATCTCGGTTAGTAAGAACGAAAAGATTGTTAGATCGACGGTGGTCGTTACATCGCGTGGATGGCGGTTTGCTTGTATCTACTGCGGCGTTATGATAGTGCCCTTCAAGCGTGTTAACGTGAAGGCCTGAAACATTGATGATCGTGAGCTAGGAACTCATGAGGGTGAAGCAAATTGGACGACGGCGCTTGCATAGATTAGATAAGATTAGATTACTGGACATATATCCACGAAAGTGAGTCTCGTACTGCAAGCTGAGACATAAGTAATGCATAACGAGCAAGACGTAGCTATGGCGATAAAACCTCCTTTGATCAGGTTATTCATTATAAGCCATAAAAGAGCATGCTAATTGAGCAGTGAGCACCGCATGATGTCCAGGGTTCAAGATAACTATACAAAAAGCTGTGATCGTGAGGAGTGACAGAGAGACACCAGTTCCATATATCGAACGGCGCTCACCCTTTCTGTTTCTGTTTTCCTAGACACCAACATCCAACATCGTAAGTAATGGAGCAAGCGGATATATCGTGGACGAACCCCCCCGCCCCCCCACGGTCATCTGAGCTTTGGAGTCGCGCCTGATCCTGATCATACGCGATGTCCGAGTCTTCCACTCCACCTTTACCCGCGTTTTACGCTCCGTTCCCAAGATCGGTCAGCTGCTGCAAGGACGAAGCGAGCTCACCCTGGTAACGACATAACACACGCCTGGCGACAGCTGACTACTATTCCCAACGCCTCAACGCCTCAACGCCAACCCGCGGCTCCACGAGCGGTGTGGGTTTATGGTGGGTTAGAATGGAGAGCCACCCCATGAGATATGTATCGGTGATGAATGTACATTGCGCGGGTCGTTACTAGTATGCATTGTTCATCCGTACATTGGGAGCTCGCAGGTAGTGGGAGATTAGGCGTCGGTAGTAGGAACAAGCGCAACGGCCAGCGGGAACATCGTTGTTCGGGATCGACAGTAAGTTCGGAGTTGTGTCAGTAGTGTCGGATCCTGTAAATGGATGGGGATGCCGATGCAAGAGAAAAGAAGGACTCACGGCGGCTTGCTTGTGGAGCTGGCTTTTACTTCTTGAGGGATATTCGAAACGTCCGTCCGTCCGTTGGCCACGCTCGCAACGGATATTCCACAGAGAGTTTCCCGGATAACCAGACTCACGACTCAAAGGCATCACGGAGAGATCGGCAGGAGTGTGGGATGGAGCGAGTAATGCCAACGTTACATAGCAACTGGAGTGCGGCGACGCGACACAACTCTGGGATCCGCAGTAAATAATTTCCTGGGAGCTTGCAAGTAGAAGGACGGCAAGAACTTGGAAGACGATCCTTGAACTCCAAATCCCCAGTGCCCACGTGATCTTCTAGTTGCAACAAGTTTCATAACAATGCTAGTTTGCGTACTGACCAATTCAGCCTTGGCTCCGACCGGACTTGTTCGTAAGTAGTACCCCTTCCCAGCTGACCGAGTGAGATGGTGGTGGTGATGGTGGCCAGGAAAAAAAGGCTTTGATTGTTGGCACTACGGAGGCAATTTCTTGGCTCGAACAACAAATAGCAATGACTGCGGTCGAACGCCACGAGATTGCGTGAGTTTGTTGTCATTTGAACGGTGCGCCCAGTGTCAGCGTCAGATTAACGTTGCTGTACAAGTGTGCAGGGACGATTGTACAGGGACAGCCCGGCGTTTTGCACCAGGGTGCAAGATCCTGGGATGCAAGAGTGTGGAAGATAGGCAACGTAGAGAGACACCGGCCTGACGAGTCCGCGTTAGCTGCATGGTTTCTAATACGGCCGCATTGTCTGAGCTTGAGCAACTCTATTGCATTGCATAGCAGCACTAGTACAGTATACATTGATAGTTATCTGTATGTGGAACATCGGCGAGTGATGCCCCGGACGGTCGCAATCCAGAGCTGTGAGACAGCCTTCCGATGTGGACTGTGCAGTGTGCTCTACGACGAGAGAGAGAGAGGACGAACGCTGTGAGAGCATGAGAACAAGAGATCTACACACGCAGATTGCGGGTCTTCCGACTCAACGTTATCAGCTCACCAGAAGAAGGGGCGCAGTTCAGGGATTTCGGAGGCGTGCGGGAGAAATAACCCAAAAATGAGCATAGGAAGCAGATGTGCCTTGCGCACAGAGCGCGAAGTCTTGATGTACGTGAGACTGGGTGCAACAACGGAGGAGGGCACGTAGCTTCGGTAGCAGAAGGAGTGATGTGGACATGCAGGGGTACCACCAGGCCTGTAAAAGCTGCGAAGGACTGCAGAGGCGAGTTCTTGGTTCAAGTCTGAGGCTTTGCCAAACCTTTGTTTTGTACGCTAGCACGCGACATGGGGACGTTGCTGGACCTACGAGCGAGAGAATGAGAACACCAGGCTTTTAAGAACCGCAGCAGAGTGTACGGGAATGAGCATCCATTTGGGGTAACATGACGGATGCTGAGGCCCGTTTCAGTTCACAAGTAGAAGCGAGAAGTCTGAGGTATGAGTAGTCGACAAAGTTCAGAGGTCTCCGTCAAGCTTTTGAGGGTTGGGCGGGATGATGGGCGTAAGGGAACACGAATAGACCAGGTCTGGAGGTGGAGGCGGTGCGGTTAGCGTTGGCAGGGAAACGAGTGGTCGAGTGGCGGGATGGCGGTTAGGAGAGAGCGTCGAGAGCGTGGTGGACGACGTCCGCAGTGGGCAGGAAAACAGAGTTGCGGCAACTCGCTACACGTGTCTCAGCGCTCACGAGATAACAGGCGATGACGAGTGTGCCAAACAAAGCACGGGCGGAGTCTAGCTATAAATGGGTAGAAGGAGCCGATTCAAGGGTAAGGTAATTGGCGGATGGATGATGGGGAGATGCTTCGATCGTTGACAGGGATGTGATGGGGAGAGGGGCTAGGCACTCCAATGGTAGTAACTTCTTTTCGGGGATGGCCACACTTGGACTTTGCATTCAACAATAAAAGGTCACAGGGCATAACCGTGGGACCGTCCAGAGAGCACACAAGTCGGTGTGGCAGCCACAATGGACAGTAGGCCAGTGGGCCTCAGCTTTGGTAGCGGACGTGTTCGGAAGATGCGGTGTCTGTTCTGTGTGTGTGAAAAAAGGGGGGATGCGATAAGTGTGGTCGAGCGTTCGAGAGTGGGCCGTGGGAGATCTCAGATCGCACTCAAGATGTGTCAAACCCTCGATTGCCAAACCAACGAGAGACCCTTCAGCGTCTGTCTTCCCTTTTGGGATTCAACGCTACTCATTAGTGACTTCCCGTCACGAAAAGTCCAACTGTCCACTCTCCCGTGTCTCTTCCTCCTCAACACACCGCTTGCCACACATCACTCGACCCGCTCAACACGACACACGACGACGACGACGACGACAACGACGACAACGACTACTCTCACGACGACCTCAGGCTATCTTCACGAAGGATCATACCACCCCCCGCTTGAACGACGCTCTCCCGAACGACCTTGTTCTAGGCCATTCTGATCTGGCGACCGTCGCGTCCCAGTCCATTACCTCCATCCGTCTTACCCCGCATTGTGCTGCAACGCTCTCTACAGTTGACTTCTACATAACCACAACGTCTTGCACACCCTTGTAACAACGACTAGACTATGGCCGCTGCTCCCGTCGCTCAGCAAAATAACGAACATGGCCTCACGTATGAACCCGACTTTCTCTCTTCCCTGCCTGTCCTCTCTCCTCCTATGGCTACTTCTTCTTGTTCTTCTTCAGACTCCCAACAGCAGCAGCAACAGCCCTTCCTGCCTCACCTTCCCCAAATTCGCGCCTTGACAGCGTCCCAGTTCGCCGACATGCATCTTCGCTACGTGACCACCCACGCACCCGACTCTGTCATCTTCCCATTCTTGCACGGCCTCGAAGGCGACAATGACGCTCAGAACGCCTTCTTCTATGCCAACGGCTCCATGGCCACTTTCAACGGATCCTCTCTGAGCGGCAAGGACGGTATGGATGTCATAGACAAAGAGAAGCTCAAGGCGCGTGTTCCCAGATTTAGAGGGTTGATGTGGGTTGCCAGTGATGAGGACGAGGTGGAAGAGTACGAGCGCGCCCTCAAGTTGCGCCGACAGTCCCACCATCAGGCTCAAGGCTCAAACCCGGTGCCCATTCATTCTTCCAACTCGCATGTGCAGCCCCCCCATGGCCACGACGACCTCGACGACGACCTTGAGGACGATATTGAAGAGGACGATTATTCGACGTCATCTTTGGACGACGACGATGGCGAGGACGAGGACTTTGCTGCGATGCAGATGGACATTGACGACCACGTCGATCTGAACGCTGGTGTAGTTGGGATGGACGTTGATTTGCATGGGCAGCATGGTGTGAGTATGTTGGAGCATGGAGAGGGGACGCATATGCATCCGGTTGTTCATGCACATAGGCCAGCGCTGAGTGCGATTGACACAGGCTCGAAAGGTGAGTTGTTTTAGTTTTCTGCTTATTTTCCCTCTACTTCTTTCTGGTTCTACATGCTGGCACGCTGCTTTTCGAGCTGTTTTGCATGCATCCTCAGTTACCGAGGGCGCATACATCCACCCATTTCCTCACTTCGAGTTCGTACCCCCCTCTCGGCCACACCCTCAGAGCGCCTCACATGCTCGCAACACACTAGCCTCGTGTGGATCTAAGCTTGAGAGGGCGTCTTCATGTACCTTCCCCAATCCTGCCTAGCCTCAAAATTCGTGTAACCGCGCCTACCCCGTGTGATGCATAGCGTGCGTTTATCTAACGTTCGCGTGTTCTATTCTTCACAAGGGATCTGCGTTGCACGGATTCAGAGGACGAGTCAGGTGTGGAGGGCGCTGAGGAAGGCTTGTTTCGTCTTTGTGGTTTCCGGTTTTTCGGGCTTGCCTTTGCGGGTGGGTTATGTTTGGGAACCCACCCGCCATTCCCCCCTGTGCTAGCGACATTGGCACTCTCTCCGTGTCGCTTTGCGCTTCGGTCGAATAGTAACCGCTACACTCAAGTGCAACGAGTGTTTGTGGGTGCATTGCTCGTTTGATTGGGCACCAGGACATTCATTCCGTTTAGGAATGATGTTATCTGCTATGGAGGGATGCAATCGTGTTCCGAACGGATGGCCGCCAGCTCGATTGCCAATGTCGGGCACCCGTCGAGTCGTTTGAGTTTGGTCATTTGTTTGCCGATTCTGTCACGAGGATCGTCGTCTCCGGGTTCCTTTCTGCATTTCGTAACGATTGTTACCTCTGGTATTTCGCATATCTTTCATTTTTTTGACAGTGATCGTGCGCCGTCATCGTGTCTTGTGACACACTTTGCTGACCAGTTGATACTTTGTTTCGTAGAGCACTCCCACACGCGCGGTCACCGCCTCTCGACCGCCTCCTCCACATCATCCTTCGGCTCTGCATCTGACGAACCTTCGACATCCGCTTCTCCCTCACCTCCTCCTTCAGCTGCATCTGTCTGTGGCTCACCCCCTTTGCCTACACCCCCCACGCCTCCCACATCTCTTCCCGCCACACCTGCTCTCCCTCAGCCTGCTGCGAAGCAACACCGTGTCCCCGAACGGGTGACGTTGACTTCGACTTTTAAGCCTAGGGAGCTGCTTTGCATCGATCGGGAGACGGGCGAGACACGGTTTCTGGAGCCGCAGGTTCCGGCGGGGATCAGTCTGAGGAATTTTGGAATTCAAGTCGTGAGTATGGAGTTTTTTTCTCCAAATATATGTGCCGTCTCCCTTCCGTTTGGGGTTGCTCATGCAACCGCACGTGATCCTTGTTTCATGTTTACGGGATTTGGGCAGCTTGCATAAGTCTTGCCGGGCGAAGAATGGTTGTGTATGATGGCCAGAATAGACTTTTTCGAGGCGCCTGTCGACGTTTTAATGACAGGTTGAAAGGCTTAATTGGCAATCCGTGGTATATCTCGTACGAGATGTCCTGCGGTGCGACTTAACTATTTCTTGTCTGTCATGAGGGTGAATATGTACTGATCTTTTTTGATTTACAGCCAATTTTCGCCACCCTTTCTGACATTGTTGTGTACTCACCACGAGGAAACACGAAGGCTGCTCTTGCTGTCGCTTCTCATTTCGCTCACGCTATCGAGACGAAGCGTAGGCATCGTGCAGCGAGGGGTCAGACCGACCTTTTGCATTACAACGTTTTCGTCCTGCAAGCATCCCCGGAAGAGGTTTTACGCGACCTTCCCCATGTTGTCGCGCGTACCGCTGCAGAAGTTGTCGGCTCTGGCGCTCACACCAGCGGTACGGACGCTTTGACGGTGTCTGAGACTCACTCTTCGGACCCTCATCCGTTGACGAAGCATCAGCAGTGCACGCTTCGGAAGGCGAACACGATCAACTTTGCGCAGCGGGAGAAGGAAGAGATGAGGGAGTTGACACAGGCCAGCGAGATTCTTACTATACCTGTGGAGAGCGACGAAGAGAGGAAAGAGTTCAACGCGAGCTCACCTGCGAACAAGTGGGATCCGACGAAGGGACAGGTTTTCCTTGGAAACGCGAATGATGTGCCTCTTCCTGACGGAACTATGAGCGGCAGGAGAGGGCGGGACCGTGTTGCGCAGGAGGAGTGGGGGTGGCAGTCGAACGACCCCGGTTTGGGCTTTGGATACGATATTTGCATCGAGTGTGACGATATGGCGCCTTTCCCGTCTCCGGCGCATACGCGCGCTGCGGAGGAGCACATCGCACGGTTGGAGAAGAAATGGGCGGATCATTGTTTGGAGGAGATGGAGCGTGCGGAGGGGGTCGTAGATGGCGCGAGGGAGATTCCTTTGAGGCCTCCGCCTTCGGCTGGTCTTGTCGTTCATCTTCCCTTCCCGAGCACTGTCACGTATGCGGGGAACAGCATATTGCCGTTCGTTGCTTGGTTGGAGGGGTTGTTGCAGCCTCTTGAGGCGCGGCTGACTGTCGGTGCGCTCAGGGAGAGGAGGGAGAAGGAGTTGGAGGCGAGGAAAGCTGTTTCTTCCACCAGCATGAATGGGCGTCCGCAAGTGAGGAGGAGCACGAATGCTGCTACAGTTGGACATGCTTCCGGACAGAGTTTCGGCGGTCCGAGCAGTCTACCACCTCCTACGTCGTTCCCGTCGTCTTTCCTTCCCCCGGCTGGATCACCTGCCATGCCTACTACGACGACTGCGAACGCGTATACACGCATGCGCTCGACATCTGCGACTCATCTAAGCACGCCTTCCCCTTCCCCTTCTACAGCTCTCCAGCCTGTCCGCTCTCGACCTCTGAAAATACTCATCTACTCAGCTGACGGATACACCGAGTCTTCCTCCCTTGCGCTATGCCTCCTCATGTCCCTTCGCCAGCTCAGTCTCCCTGAAGCATACCTTGAACTGCAGGTTGAGAAGCGACGGAGCTTTTTTGTGTACCAGAACGAGATTGGGCCGATGAAACGGGTCGAGAACCGCTTGGAAAGGAATCGGATTGCGCAGAGTGAGGCGGTGACAAGGCACGGCCGACCTGCGGCTTCTAGCGTTTCCTACCCATCTAGCAGTATACCTACGTCGTTCCTCGACTCTTTAGGAGCAACAAGTGCTCCAGGTATGCTGGCTGGTGAGGTGTCGAGCACATGTGAGCCGAGTGCTTCGAATCATTCGTCGAGCAATCTCGTGCTTGCGAGGCGACCTCGTGCGAGCACGCTACCGCCAATGTCGGCGGTGGTGAGCGATCACCAGTTGTGGTTCGACGATCCGAGGTTCGACGGGAGTTTCCCGAGTCGCGTGCTACCGTTTTTGTATCTTGGTAACCTGTGAGTTTCCATCCGTTCTTGTTGTTTGTGGATCAGATTTCTGGAGCTTTGTTGTACTTGTTAGGAACCATGCCTCGAACGCGTATATGCTCCATGCACTCGGTATTACGCATGTCGTTTCGGTTGGCGAGTGTGCTCTTGTCCCTCCCGACAATGGCGGGACGCATTGTGGCTCAACGGCGAAGCCCGGCTCGCTCTGGATTGAGGAGAAGGAAGGAAGGATCAAGGTGCTCGATATCAAGGGTGTTTGTGACGATGGTATCGACTCTCTCGAACCTCAACTTCCTCCTATTTGTGAATGGATTGACGAGGCTAGAAGATCTGGGGGCAAGGTCCTTGTGCACTGCAGAGTGGGTGTGTCTAGGAGTGCAACTGTAACGGTCAGTCAATACGTTCGGTTATTGTCAGTGCGCTCGCTGACGCTGACGTGCTATGTAGATCGCTTATGTTATGAAGCACCTCAATATCCCACTCGTTGACGCATACCTCATCGTGCGCTCACGTCGGCTCTCTGTCCTCATCCAACCCAACATGCGCTTGCTCTACAATCTTATCGGTTGGGAAGTCAGGCTTGCTCAGGAACGCGCTGGTGGTAACAAAGAGCGGCTCGGCGAGGAGTTGGCTCGATGCCTCAACTGGCCATGTCTTGCCAAGGAGGTGCACGCCCTCAACGAAAAGTACCTTCATTGAACGCTTGCTAGTGCGTTTTCTTGGCCCTACTTTCATTTGTCTTTTCCACTTTGTCTTTCTCATCTCATCGATGCACTTGCCTTTCCATTCGCCTCCCTGCGCTCTGGTGCTCTGGAAACGATCGTCAATTTTAGCATATCCCACGTTTATGTACATGCAGTTGTCATCCCTTTTTCGTCGGTCGCTGTATTTCTGTATGTACTTGTTCACATCGCATTCTGATCACACCCCCCTCGCTCCCTCTCTCAACCATCTCGTTCTTGTAACACGCAATCTTGAGCCTCAGCACCTCTCGTCACTACTGTCTATATCTGTTCTGTATGTTTACAGTTCCGCTCGCCATAATGGTAGCCTTTTAGTTTTTGCTAGTCGTTTCGTCTACCTCTGGGGGGGCTCGTTCGCGTGTTTGAAAAATTTACAATTGTATATTATGAATTCGCAATTACTCGATAGCTATAGCGCTATCGAAATACAATATTCATCATGTCGTAAATGAATTGTCTTTATCGTGTGCGCGTGAAAACAAGATTCGTGGTACTAGGGACATTTTGGCTTACATATCATAGTGCGTCTAGATCTACTTATGTGGTATTGGTTTTTGGTTCTATGCGGTAGCGGCAGTGAGAGTCGCACGGCCTGTTACGCTACCTCTCGCATCTAGTATCACCTCTTTCAATCGCTTCATGGCTTCGTCTACTTCTTCGGGCGCGAGCAAACTGAAAGATGCTCGTACGTACGCAGTCGTGCGACCGTCGGGGAGGAAGGCTGTACCAGGCAGGGCGAGAACACCTCGTTCGACGGCCTTGTCACGGATGATGCTCTGGCTGTCGCCTTCGTCCGAATCAGTGCCGATGAGAAGTTTGAACCTGGGAAAGGAAGAAAGAAAGAAAGAAAGAAAGAAAGAAAAAAGGTCAACACGAGTGTGAGGCCCGGGTATGGACGTGGAGACGTACCAGAAGAACATCCCAGCCTCTGGCGAGGTCCATTCTGCGAGACCGGCTAGATGTTTGCGCATCGCGGTCTCGAACACGTCGCGTTTTTCGCGATAGAATTGGGAGACGGCGTGAGTGTGGGTCTTGAAGCCGTCGTAGCCCCATGCGTTCAGGATGGAGAACGTGATGGACTGGGTCAGCGAGGACGTTTGGAGGAGAGAGGTCCCGGTCTGCCGATGGGTTGTTCGTCGTTGGCTCGTCAATAGAGCAGTGGAGGGTGGGGTAGCATGGGACGTACGTGCATGTCGATGGCTTGCATGAGCGGTTCGGGGCCACTCATGAAGCCGATGCGTATCCCTGCCGAGAGTATCTTGGAGAGACTGTCGAATCGGACAACTCTGCCTACTTGTGGAAGCTCTAACTCTAATGCAAAGTATGACGGAGATCGAGGGGCGATGCCGTAGTAAAGGAAGTAGTAAGGATCATCTGTTCATGCAGCAGGGTTCAGGAACAGATAACCGCAAGACGTAGCAAATTCCGTACCTTCTAAAATGAGGAAGTTGTGCTCCTGGGCGAGTTGAAGGACCTCACGCCGCCGCTCTAATACGGCAGTCATACCAGTAGGGTTACACCCGTACTGGACAAGCACGTTAATATCCGCATACTGGGGAAAACGTTAATGTCACCTCACCGGGACAGTGTAAAGTGCCTTGGGCTTAGGCTTCGATGCTGGCCAGTTTTCTAGGATTGTTCTCAGGGACTGAGACGAGATGCCCTTGTCATCCGTCGCCACCTCTAGAACCAGGTGAAGATGAGAATTTCAAATAATGCAGGAGATTACGCGCCCCCAGACATACCAATCATGTCACAATGCAGTGAAGAGAACATTGGCAGAACGCCACTGTATAACAGCTTTTGAGAGATTGCGCCTTTTGAAAGAGATGAGATGACTAACGCATAGACTGGTGACTCTACGAGAACCGGATCGCCGGGGTTGATGAGGGCCAACACTGCCTGGGCCAGTAGGTGAGCATTGAGAATGTCTTTGCCGTGACTAACGTTGGTACCTTGTAGATGAGATCCTGAGAGCCAGATCCCACACTAATTCGCCATCCTTCGCCTTTCTTGCGACCGTGCGCAGTTTCTTGAAGGCCATAGAGCCAGTTCAGCAAGTCGGGAATGCCAGCTGTCGGTCCATATTGGAGACCTTCTTCGAGTACGCTGCCGCTGATTTCGGTGACGATCTCCTCTCCAGGGTTCGTGGGTGACCTTGAGGTGAGTTTGATAGAAGTGAGCGGAAAAGTTGTCGGATTGGGCTTTCCCGCGAGTAGGGAGATCAGCCCGGGATTATTTTCCAAAGGGAACAAGGCTCGTACTATAAATCCATACCTATCAATATATAGATTTTGCTGCGAGAGTTGGAGAATGGACATACTGGGGCTTGGCTTTCTCTCTTTTGCAGCGTCAGAGAGAAATGCAGAATAAAAATCAGCCGGGAAGCTTTGCACGTTTGGCTGTGACATGTTTTTGGCAAACCTCCGTTTATCTGCTCTCGAACAATCAACACCAACTACATCCCAATCAAGAACATACCTCACCGTAGCAGTAGGTTGATTTTTTGGCTGAACGTTCACTGTGATGGAACATGAGAACAAAATTTGGGGCCATCCTCCCCCGTATCCAGTGCGCACACGGGCCGGGGAACCGCGCACTCGGAACTTGAACGAGGTCGACAGTGCCACAGCCTGAGTAGCCTGAGTCAGCTGAGTTTTATTATCTCTTTTGGTTCCATAGTACAAATAGAATTCATGTTTCATGTCACTGACAACGACGACCATCTTTTATTTTCACAGCTTTCAACGGATCTATCCCGTGAAAGGGTGTCGCAGGAGATTCTCCATCTCAGCTCCCGGGTCTCCATGTTGTTGTTCCTTTGAAGATATCTTCACCCAGATGTCTTCACATCTGCTAATCAAGCTGGCGGTGGCCCAGTTTCTCGCCCTCCAAATCGCATGTTGACGGTGGTCGATTCTGTCTGGTCGAACACGATGTTCCGCATCCACTACAACGCTCAGAGCGAGGACCGTTGCGATGATAGATGCAAGCGCAGTGCTCGAAGATATCATGAAAATGATGATCATTTGCAGTCGGGCCGCTTGTTCGACGGAAGAGCCCCCCAGGATGGCGCCAGTCATCATGCCTGGAATCGCTATAATCCCAAGAACACTGCCATCGCCAAGAGCAGGGGTTAGCACTTCCAATTAAGCAGAGAGAGAGAAACAAATATACCTCATTTGGTTGATGCACGGCGTGAGGGCCAAGCGGAGAGCTTCGACGGCGATTGGCTTACAGGCTTCAAACCTTGAAGCTCCGAAAGCGAGACGAGTCTCGATACGATCCTTGTTTTCGCTAGGAACGGACACAAAGTCAGCTGCGAAGCTGTTTGAGCAATTGAGGGAACGTACTGGAGTTCCCGAAGGATGAAATTCACCGCTACCACTATGCTCGAGATAGTACTTCCGCACAGCATCCCCACAATGGGTACTATCCAACGACACATATCACATATCAGATAGGTTGTCGTTTTGGTTCTCAGTAGGACTCACTGTACTGTGCTGGCGTCCAAAAGGGCGTCACCGACATTGCGAACCGCGCACCCACAACCGACACTGGGATCGTCGAACCTAGCATAGCTGTCAAAACTGACGCAAACTGAGGACACACAATCAGTCAGATAAAGGGACATGCATAACGCAGGGTTTACCATGCCTCGATGTCTTTGCTTTGCTTTGTTCACAACTATGGTTTGACTGTGTTAGTTTTGATTTGGAGTCGCGGTTTCGGGTCCGAGTTCCTACTAACCTATCTCCGTCGCGCCCATGAAATTCAGCATACCTGTCATAGCCATCGAGAAGAGTTTCACGGGCAATGTCCATTATGACGGCCTTTCCAGCTGAATGAAGACTCACAAGCGATACCTGCAACGGCCCAGGGATTATCAGTCTCGAACACCTGCTGCAATACCACCGCTACAAGCGACAATTGCACGATACAGCGTATCGCGGCGACGATGAGCGAATTGCCGAGTTCAAGACCGAATATCCGTGAGATGATCGCGTCGAGGACGATGAACGAGAATGCAAGAACAAGATTCTCCCATCCCAGCTCTCCTGTAGCGATCGTTGGTTCGTTGGCATCCATGGCGTGCCGAGTAGAGCCTGTGGGTGTACAATGAGCAGCAGTAAGTTGACTGACCTTATCTTAGCGGTCGTGAACATTGCGCCTGGGAATCGCTTCGGCGATATCGTGGAGAATGAGTTTTATATGTGTGTATCATCACACTCGACTGAAGCAACACAAATGAATGGAGATTTGAGAGGCTGCTTCATGGAATGCGCTCATGAGTTTGTTTCAGTTTCAGACAGAAAACCGATTGAAACTCACCTCATGAACAAAGCTCGGGGTCCAGCCCACTTACAACCTGCATCATTCTGGATGTTGCGAGTCTCTACAGCACGGGGGTAAACTGATTTGAGGTAGTTCTTCACGTTAATAACGTTATGAACTCGTGTTACTAGTAGATCTCTACTGTAAATAACCGGTTGATAACTCACATAAGTGGCGTAGATTGATCGATATCTAGGTTTATTGGATGCTCTACATAGTGTTGCGAGGATATTCGCGTAATAGGTAAATAATTCTCAAGATATTTGACACCTATTTTTCAATAATAATAGAGCCTGATGTGCGGTGTAAGTATACACGGGTATACGCCGATCATATACAGGCAGTATAAAGACTTGAAACCGGTACAGGGGAACAGTATCTCTGTTGACCCTGTACCAGGTCCGCACGCATGCATTGTAACAATTGTATCTTAGTTGACCCTGTACCAGATTGACAGAATGCGCTCATGAATTTGTTTTGAGTTCAGACAGGAAAGTACCTGAAACCGAATGAACAAGAAAGAAAGCTTAAGGTCCAGGCTACCCACGATCTGCATAAATCTTGATTCTGCGAGGGCTATACCATCCTCCTGCCTGGTGGGAATACAAAAGTCTTTTGTCAAGACGTATCGCCTTCCTACGAACCGCCGGCTGGACAGAAGCCACAATAGGATGCAGGTAGAAGAGTAAAACATGAAAGCGAGATCGATAACACATGTATGAGCGAGGACAGTGTAGGGTGAAGGCTACAATGAGGCGACGCTAGGTAGGAAAAGGTCGGAAGAAGCTTGGGAGAGAGAGAGCATGAACGGTCGATGACGATTAAGAGAGCGGCATAGAAACAAATATGGGACGATGACAGGTGGAGAGCTTGAAATTTTGGAAGATGCGGATTGCCATTGCGAGGGTGGATGAGAAAGACACGAGTAGCAAAGCGAGGATCGTTAAAAACATTGAGTAAACCATAAAAGCGTCGCGGGTCATACTTGGTTTGTCTATCATCTAACTGTCTGTCTTCTATCCCTTTCGAGGGACAGACGTCTTCGTGCTATAGCTGAGTGTTCTTGAGGGGGCGGGGAGCTTTGACAGAGGTTTAGGTAGATTGGAACGCACAGGAAGCCCCGTACTGGTGGACTTAGAGGCAGTCCCTTGACTTCGCACAGGGCCTCGTGATACGCTGGGTTTGGGAGCGGTTGGAACGGTAGCAGCTGCAGCCACTAGACGTTGCACACTGGACTGAACGGGCCGCCCGGAAGGGATCACTTGACTTGCTACTGGCCGTTGCAAAGAGGTTCTTCGACTGGTCAATGAGGACACGACGCTCGAGACACTCCGTTTGGCGGGCTGAACTGTGGAAGCAATTCGCTGGACAGGAGCCAATGCTCGTAGTGGAGCTGGGCGAGTAGGAGCTGGTGGTACAACAGCACTTGCGTGCGGTCGTTGCACACCCTTCACAAACTGCACCGATTTGGCAACTATTTTGGTGCTTGCACTCGACGCTGAGGGTGTAATGGCTTCAAATTCGGATCCTGCACTGCTACCTGCGCTGGCACTGGATCGCGAGGTAACGCCACCAGAGTCAAAGGATCGGGTGGACGAGACGGCTCGCTCGCGATCCGGCTGTGAGGTCTTTTTCAGAGTGCACAAATCTGCGCTAGATGGTGCAGGCGGTGCCGCGGTGGAAGAATGTCTCGGTTTCGATACTGGCTGTAAGCTGCAATCTTTCCGAACAAAAATGTTCGTAAACGTAGCTGTTCCACGCTCATGAGAGCATATCAGGTGGAATCAGAGATAGAACATACTTGGTAACATTGTCGATGTCTGAGCCTCTTGAACCACAACATCGTTCTTCAGCGTAGAGGCCCTTGGTGTGAGAGTGAAGATGGGCATTGGGGCTGCACTCTTACTTCTCTGCCTTGGGGAGTCTAAGGCGAGATACTCAGCTTTGATCGAGGTGTTGAACAAACAAGTACTCACTAAGCACTGCCGCTTGAGCAGCTTCCTCAGCAGCCTGAAGCTTTTCCTCGTGAATGGAGCCATACGTTTCGGCAAGTGCCTCTAGTTTCTGCTTCTCCTTGGTGAAGTCAAACGTGTCCTCGTCAATAGATTTACCACCAGGCTGCAGGTATTGATCTGCTACTTCGCGTAGCTTCTGCACATCCTTCGCAAAGTCCAAAGTGTCATCTTCTATATCCCCTTCTGCGACTCCCGAGAGGGAAGTGTCCTGAGGGTTCCCGAAGAATGAGATCTTGTCGTTGAGTAAATCAAAGGACATGTCTGTGGATTGTAGTTGAAGGCTGAAGGAGGACTGCAAATCCACGGAAACTCGGCGAGAATCGTCCGTGCGAATGTTAGGTCGCCGCATGGGCCCCGATGTCTCAGAGGCAGCTGGCGAAAGATGACATGCAGAGGGATCTGCCTGAGCGAGATGCTCTTCGGTATGAATGTGGCAGGAAGGGAGATCTTCGTCGGGAGGACATATCTTGATGTCAGGGTAGAGGTTGATAGAGTTGATAATGTCTGCGAGAGGTGTGCCGGACGGAGCGGTTGTCACAGACACGGGCGGCTGTAGTGTTTCCTCGTGCATCGACGGAGAACTGCAAAGTTCATCGGAGGCGTTCGATGAGCTTGAGCTCGAATCCTCGCTGATGCTCGACGACAAGTGGACTCCTAGCGAAGGCAGCTTAGCCAATTCAATTTCGGCGAGCGGCAACCTCTGTAAGACATGTAGCCAACAAGGTTAGAGTTCGTTTTCAAACGATTGGGAGGTGGCTTACCGTGTCATCGTGCTGTTTGACTGCTTCACCACTCTCGTTTTCTGCACCCTCAATCGAGTCATCGTTCCCCATAACTTCATCGTTTCTGGAGTCGACGACAGATATACCCCCATAATCAATCAGCTTTCCAAGAGGTAGCTGTGTGGTCTTGGTATCCGTGTACACCCGGTTAAAGAACGCTGTCAATTGACCGGGCCTGGGGTTGTCGTTTTCCTTGTCGGATGATGAATCTGGTGAGCCCGTAGAGCGCGGTGGTGTCTGTGGCCTAGCAATCGGGTCAAATAGGTATAGTAAGCTGTCTCTTGGTCTGCCTGCATGCATTCTTGAAGTCGTTGCCGGTCGTAATAGTGCGCAAACCAACTTCAACTTCAAAATGGCGCGATCGCGACACAGCGGGGCCGAGGTCATGTGACCGTGGTTTTTGATCTGGTTTCCATCAATCCCGATTCCCGAAGCGTAAGTGAGCTCGTCCTAACACCGAGGGCACGGACCGGCAAAAATGTCATGTATATAAATGTTGGAAAATGTTGGAAATGCTACAGATTCTGAGAGGTCTGTGGAATTAACAACAAGCCCTCAGTGCAAGGGCTGGGTGGACTTTATCACCCCAGAAGTAGTGCTTAGCAAATACCATTGAATATTTCAACTGGGGTGTATTTGATGATTACCATTGGATACCAATATCCTCCCTTCATGACATGTAGTCAAGAGTCACTCACTAGCTTGAAGATTTACTTTTGCCTAGAACTGGAGCTTATGTGTCTGAAGAGGACTGGGTGCTGGCATTCAGGTGGCTGCAGAAGCTGGTGTGAACAATATCAATGATTTAGAAGCCTGTGGCAGAAACAAACCATCATGGACAGATTGATCTCCCTGCTAGTTACAAACACTTCAATCAGTCAGCACTGACCAGAAGAGAATAGACAGTAATATTTACACACAAATTATCAGCTCATTCACCCAATACACCTTGGATGCTGTCAGGTATTGACCATCATATTTCTCTGGACCAGGTTGTTGTGCAATGTACTCAAACAAATGATTTACTAAGCCTATGCCATCAGGACCACTTGTGATAAGTGCCTACTGCTGCTTCTCGATACTCTGGAATACATGCACCCAGGCCCAGTCAATTGAGTACCATGGCTAAAAAGTGAGAGTTGATAGAGGCTTACAACTTTGTGTAGATAAGAAGCTCTGAGGTGTCTGTGTACATATGCAGTCTGTGAGAGGCAGTTCAGACAACTAAGGTAGCTACACAACACCATGAAACTTGTATGGGCACCTGAGCAGTGCAACACAGGGGCAACACAGGGGCAACCCAAAAGATGAAGCTACCTAACTATACAACATCTTAGAACTTAATTGCATTTCTCCCGAATATGCTCGTCTCGAGCTTTCTCTTCTCCAGTACACCTGCATCGTTGGACCACTGATTTGGTTGCTTTGGGCACTAGAAGCTTCAAGTGCTAATGCTGCAGATGTTTTTGTTTTCTTCACTAACAAAGTGGAATATGTGTGCGAGGGGTAGAGGCTGTTAAGCTTTGAAGATGAGTCTTATTATTCTTGCTGCTTCAGCAGCTCTGCTTATATACATGTCTGTATCTACTTATGTAAGCAACTACTATACATGTCTACTTCAGCTATTCTACTGTACTACTAAGTGTATGACTCATGCATGACTCATGCATGACTCATTGTATGACTAGGCTCAGCACTTGTACCAGAGGCGTACATAATGAGTAAATGACTCATGCTAGTACTTGTCCTCAGATGTATGCTTTAGGCATCCTCTGGAGTCATATGTGCTTTCCATGTCATTTCCTATGCTACTAGAACACAGGCGTACATATATGTATAGTACTACTACAACCCATATCTGTGCGTCTCAGCTAATGTGATGGTTACTACTAGAGTTTCCATATACGGCTGCATAATTCCCATACTAAGACTGTGGGAACTTTGCTACCTAAAGCGTCCTTATAATAAGGCGTGGGAAACTACATATCATATCATATTATATTATATAGTTTCAACATTCACTGCATGTGCAGCTGCACTGAAGGACCTGTTCAAGCAAAACACTACTCAAACAGGGATTACAGAAGACCTGGCCACATCTGTCATCAAGATCTTCAATGATGAATACAACAAGTTCTTCTTACAGTGACATCTACTTTGCTGCATTTGCTCTTGATCCACGTAAGCCCAGCCTTTGATATTGATTCTCACTGGCTTGCTAATATCGCTCAAGGATACCCCATATCTGATTACCTCCTCATTCCTCCAACTGCAAACCCCAGCATCACTGTACCTCGTGCTGGAGTCAACCTCACTATGCCCTTTCCACGTGCTTACGACCGCACAAAGGAGTTTGTGAAGGAAATACTTCGGAAGATGGTGAAGTGGAAGAAGCAACCTTGTAATAATGCTGCATACCCTCTTCTTGGGCAGCTTACAGCTCTACAAGCATCACTAGAGCTAAAGCAACAGCTTGAAGCTTACTGGCATCATGAATTCCCGTTTGATCAAGAGCTGTCTGGAAAATCTACATCGGAGTGGTGGGAAGATCTGCAACATCACTGTGATGCTCGTGTACTTGCAGTATGTCTTCTTGAGCAACATTGACTTTCATCACACTAATCATAGCAAAGATGGTCAGCATCAAGATCTTCTCAGTTCTGGTGAACTCAATGCCTGATAAGCAAACTGGATCCAAATTCACATGGCTGAATTCTCCCATTCGGGGAAATTAACATGCACAGACATTGGTTGATATGATTCAAGTAGGTCAGTACTACACACGCAAGGTAAGCAGAGTTATTATGTGTCATGGATTGGCCTATATATTATTTTACAGAATGACACTGGACCAGTTCTTTGCACTCCAAGGTTTCAACCAGCTGTCAAATTCCGTGATATCAATAAGGACCTCCTTCAAGAAGTTCAAGGAGAAGATTTGCACTCTCTTGCAAATACTGATGACAAGGATGATGATGATGATGATGATGATGATGATGATGATGATGAGACAAATGACAATGGCAATGGAGAGGATGACGAACTTGACCAGCCATTTGGCACAAACACCACAGTCTCATTTGGGAAGATTTCCTCTGATTTTGAGATCAATCTGGCTTCTACTGCGCTCTTGGATATGCTATCTGATACTCCTCGCACAACCTCTCCCAAAGCCTCTATTGTACCTCCTACCTTGGCATCGGATGTAGTTGATGACTCGGAGTTTATAGATTTTTGAGACTTGACTTGTTGTTTACACACAGATTTTCCAACATTGTTTTTGTTACTTACATTGTCAGAAAGTATTTACTTACATGTTTCTAACACTTACTGACATTTTGTTTCTAACATGTTTAAAACATACGTTGGAAACACCTCTACCGGCATTTTGTTTCTAACATTTGTCGGAAAGTCGGCACTGAATTTCCGACGGAACCCTAGTCCTCAGGTCACAGCTGCCAGTTGTTCAAGCCCAAAAAAGTGAGCTCACGACGCAGACTACAGCTCCAAAACACCACCGAGCCTTAGCAAAAAATTTCCTCAATGTGATTTCGCCTGCGAGTCATTCGACTCGTGGTGTGGATGGATTTGGACGGACTACTTACTACTAGGCTCCGAGGCCTTTAGGCTGGTATTATTCAAAAGAGGAAGCTACATAGATGATAGTGTTACGCCGAGTCTTAGTACGCCGTCGAGTGGGCAGAATCCGGGCCAATTCGCCCCAGGGTGTAGAGCGAACTGCATCAGTCAGGTGGTGTGTGCAAGAGCATTCAGTTAAGGGGCTCACGTGTGATAAGTCCATCAATTGTTTTACCATTAACTTCACCCAGGTCTACTACCTTGCTCACTCGTCCTGAGCCAAGAAAGGAAAGTGCTGTAGAACGATGATTCCCGCTTTAGTAGCCTCCTCTGCGTCGGTGTGGCGTGATTGCGACAGCCATGGCAACACGGAGCTGTGTCGGAGCTCCGTATGTAGGCGGATCATTCCTCGGAGGCTAGACAAACGTGCGGATATCTCCGTCCGCCCGTTCCACAAAATCAGCGGAAAGAGGAGATCCTTTGCAATGAGGCACACTTATCTCTGCTCTTCACCACCACCATCCTACATAGTTCGAGTCGACGACGTGTCCACTTTATCGACTACAAGGGTTTATACGTGGCAAAACCAGAAGACCTGAGCTGGAATGGTAGGAAATTGGTGAGTCGTTCGTTAGCTTACCCTACAGCGAGTACATTTGTTCATGCGCTGGCACTAGTTTTCCTCAAGAGATATCAGACTGCATCATCGACTCTCTCGCCTTTGACCGTGACGCGCTGAAATCATGCGCGCTCACCCGTCGCGCTTGGTTGCCCCGTAGCAGGCACCACCTTCACCAAAGAGTCACTATCAACAGCAGTGTCCACAGACCACTAGACTATTACGCCACACCTGCAGCGCAGTTTATTCGGGAGCTCAAACTCGTATCGCCACCTCAACCTTTCTCGGACAGGGATGGCGTCAATATCCTACATGCCAACACATGGAGGATCATCCCTCGATTCACCGAAATTACCTCCCTCACCCTTCTCTACACCTCATGGACTGATAAGACCAACAGATACCTGGAGCCAATTGCACGCAACGTGAAGCACCTAGAGCTGATCGTCACGACATTTGGGAATTGCGACGAGTTCTTTGCGTTTGTCGCGATGTTCCCGGAGCTGCAGTCGCTGGTTTTGACCTCCCTTACCATTGGCTCCGCCTTTGGACGCCACAGTCTTCGTATCGATCCCCCGCCAAAGCTATCTTCGCTTCGATATGGCGCACATTTCCTGAATCCGACTGTCACACGACGTGTTGCGGATTGGCTCTCATATCTTCCCCAGACCACCCTCCCCCGTTTCTCTCTGACCTGGCGAGCCCCCAGTCAGAACGGACTGTCTTCGATTCTTAGAGCCTTAGGCCCAAGGCTGATCCGTGTTGAGCTACCTGTATCTCCCGGCTCTGATAGCAGTTTTCAAGGTGAGGAAGTCATGTGCACGATGACAAAGTACTTGCGCTGATATTGCTCTAGGCAATGTTGCTCCCAAGCTGCAGTCCATTCGCTTTGTCGCTACTGGGGATCTCAAGACAGATAATATCAATGCCGCGATATCAATGCTGGCCGACATAACTTCGTTCGACATGCGGGAAGTTGACTTTCTGTGCAACGGAACGAGCCTGATAGACCTAGACGTGTGGGCTCTCCAGCCTATAGATGAGCTCCTCGTTAGCCAGCAATTCGAGGATGTCCAGCACGTCAACTTTAGATTCTCTGGCAAAAGCTGCTCGAGCGCGATCGACAAGCCCGATGCTTTCACGGAACTTCTTCGCCGTAGCCTTCGTCGCCTGGACTCTCTTCATGTTCTGTCCGTGAAATTTGATTAAGGAGTATCTGCATTATATGAAGCGCTGCGACACCGTAGAGAGTTCGCTCGTCGCCTTCGACTGGTAATAGACTAACCCATAGATATCGCCCTTACTACGACTGATTTTCTACATGCATATTGTCTCCGTACTTCTATTCACATAATTGCTCTGACACAGAGCGTAGAACGTCTGGAACCTGTATCTTACCGTAAATTTTGCCCTAACCGTTTTCCTTGCACCTCCTCGAGCTCATGGTAATGATTAATGACTTCTGACTGTTTTATTCCCGGCCCGTTTTGCCGCGCTCTGTTAAGTGCCGTACGAGGACACAACCTTCTCAACCGCCGCGACCACCAGCAGAGACTTGTTGACTCGCTCGCATGGTGAATCGCTACCAGTTCGTCTATCTGGCTACATTCTTCACCGTGTTCTCTACTCTTGTCGTTCTCTTCAATCTCGCCAAGGCCAAACTCAGGGAATTCGGATTCGACGTCTCAGAGCTGATTCTCATCGGCCTCCCCAAGCAGAACGAGACGCGCGCAGAAGATATAAAATCACCTCTGACTGCTTATATGTCTGCTGAAACAGCCAACATGGTTCCTCAAGTGCTTGCCTTGGTTTTCGCTGTCATCACCTCTGTTGTGGTTTATTGGAAGTTTGGTGGCAGCAGTAAGTCGTACGATCTCATTTTTGTCTACTGCAGCTAACGCCCTGACGTGTCAGAGAGGAAGCCTGTACTCGACCCCGGAAAGTGGCTAGAGTTCCCACTCAAAGAGAAGATAGTCATCTCCCCGAACACTGCCCTGTCAGTACACCAGTTCATCTTCTGGTCCCTGCTCGGTACTTAATTACAGCTGCAGTTACCGTTTTGCTTTACCCCACCCCAATGATGTTTTGGGCCTCCCCATCGGTCAGCACGTGTCGGTCCAGGCGGAGATCAACGGCAAGGACATTCAACGCAGCTACACGCCTACCAGCAGTGACGATGACCTTGGTCACTTCGACCTCCTCATCAAGTCTTACGAGCAGGGCAACATTTCACGTCACGTCTCTTTGCTGAAGATCGGCGACAAAATCCGCGTCAAGGGTCCCAAGGGTCAATTCACGTATCATGCCGGTCTCTCTCGTCACATTGGTATGATCGCTGGCGGAACTGGCATCACTCCCGTACTCCAGATCATACGCGCTGCTCTCAAGAATCCCCAGGACCGCACCAAGCTTAGTCTCATCTATGCTAATGTCAACTACGATGATATCTTGCTGAAGAAGGAACTCGACTTGCTGGCACATAACCACAGCCACCGATTCACCGTGTATTACGTGTTGAACAACCCACCGCAAGGATGGACGGGCGGTGTGGGCTTTGTCACGAAGGAACAAATTGAGGCGCATATGCCTCCTGCGAGCGCGGATATCAAAGTGCTCATGTGTGGTCCTCCTCCAATGATGAATGCTATGAAGTCAGTACATTTGCGCCTTTTTTTGACGAAAATATTTCTGCTTACAACGCCGCTTCTAGGAAACACTTGTCCGAGCTGAATTACGACGCTCCTCGGACCGTTAGCAAGCTTGCTGACCAGGTCAGCACGAATTTTGCATCTTGAGCGTGCTTGTATGCTGACATGGTCTCATAGGTGTTCTTGTTCTGAACCCAAAAATGACTCGTCCTGTCTTTGGGGTAGAGTGCACAAACTAGATCTATTTACGCTTATAAAGGGTATTAGGTGTCTTATGACTCTTGAAATTCCAGGAATAGACGAGAACTCTGCTTTGATGTGCTTTGCGTGACTCGTCTTGGCCATAGGAGGAGATCTCGTGATCTACGTTGCTGAAATGCGAATGAGACAGACCTCATAATGGACGTTGTTGAATGTACTGAATAGTATACTAGATATCTACGAAGACATCGACAACCTCATTAGCATGGATTGTCTCTGTCCATAGCCTTTGCGCAGCATGAACCGTTAAGTACTCCGAAAGTACGTACACGCTGAGAGACCCGCTGATCAAAAGCTTAGATGGCGTTTAGATAAGCCCGCGGCCGTTCAAGTCTATATATTGGCCAGGGTTGGTGCTCGAAAACGTTCATCTCTCGCACATCGCTGTCGCTATGGACTGGGACGATGACAAGTTTGACAGGGCGGATTTCACCGCACACTTCGAAGATTTGGGCATTCTGTCTAAGCACACTGTGGATGAATTGCTACAGCGGACTACAAAGAACACAAGGACTGGTGCAGAATTCGGGTTCAAACCTACAAACCTATCCGTTGGATCGATCGTGCATTCTCAGTTCTACTGTGGGTTTCAGACAAAGGTTGACCGAGAGGGAACAAACATTCAGACAAATGAGCCTCTTGCAAGCTCGTTTTGGATTCGGTTTCGAGAAGAGGTGCGTAGTGGATATTCCTGACATACATACAGACAAAGCTGAATGCGGTAACAGTGGTTCCAGATTAGAGCTATCTGCTCTGGCTGTTACTCGCTTACTTACAATCCCTACGAGTGTCGAATCCGGTTTCGAGACGTTATACCAGGTGGGATCAAGTTGCGTGCGCGGTACCGGAGAGACTGCGATCGTGTCACTGCCGAATTATCCATTACCAGTCGTCGTCCTGCCCGCTATACCCATTACTTGGACCGGGTGCTCAGTATTGGGAAGGATGCGATTTTTGATAGACATGGGACTGAAGCAGACTTTTTGGAGCAACCTACCGCCGAACTGGAGGCAGGTGTGATACATACCGTAGAAGACCCAGAACGTGCCATAAACGTCAGTCTCGCAGCTTAGTCATTGCTGAAGACAATTGACCTTTGTCCAGCTAGGTCTTTGGACCACGCATCGCTTAAGGCTAGATTTAACAGCTAGGCAATACAAACTTTTGTGGATGTGTGAGTGTACATAATTCCTAATCATTTCAACTCTTATTGTATTCGTACAGGCATGGTACGTTTGAGGATGATCAACCTGTACCCCGATTTCCAAGACGCCACTGCTGTAGAGCCACCACCAACCTTTATGCCGCGTTGGTCCTCTTTTGAATACCTCATGGTCAATGAAACATTCACTATCCGTTACCTTGTAGAGGCCCTTCTCTCACATTGCAAGGTCTTGCTCCCCGAAGTTCCAGATCTATTTAGGGCTTTGTCGCGTATGCCTGCCAGCCGACGGTCGACGGCGCTTGAAGGGCTCTTCATGTGGACTCGCCGTCATACCATTGCAATGGATCTCAAAGGTCAGTAATTATTCCACAGGCTATGCACATACTGATTATCATCAAGAGGTCATTCGTCGCGTCTCACCCCCCACGGTCTCGAGGGAACATCTAGCGATCACCAGACGCTGCTTGGTGACGCCAACGAGATGTGTTCTCATGCCACCCGCGGAGGAGACATCAAACTCGCTTTTAAGGCGATACAAATGCTATGTTGATAGGTTCCTACGGGTGCAATTTGTTGACGATGATGGTGACTTTCCGGTCAGAGGAGAGACGCTCGTCATCGACGACAAGTTGCAGGGCAGAGAGGGAGTATTCGCTCGCATTCGTCGCGCTCTTGCATATGGTCTTCAGGTTGCTGGTCGCCACTATATCTTTCTAACCTTCAGTGAGAGCCAAGTTCGGTTAGTATGCCTAATTTTCCTCATGCCTGTTTTTCTTCTCATCGCCTTACAGTGAGCGCGGATGCTGGATGATAGCCGAGACTGGGGAGTTTACAGTCGAGAACGTCCTTCGATCTATGGGCGACCTCACGAGAGAACGGGTTGTGGCCAAGCACGCTGCTCGTCAGAGTCTAGTAAATTCATCTCCGCGGATTTCACACTGCATTGTTGACCACTACTCTTCTTAGGCACTCAGTACGACCCGGGCGGTCACTTTAGATGTCAAAATCACTCGCGGATATCCTGATGTCAAACGGAATGGATAGTATGTCTGATAGCGTTTATGGGTCTGTAGTGAACTGATGACTGCCTAGTATCTTCACAGACGGCGCCGGTCATTTCACGCAAATGCTTGCCGACGAATGCGCTCGAGTTCTCAATTACACGAGCACACCTATTTCTGCTGTCCAGTGCAGAGACGGTGGAGTCAAAGGGGTGCTCTCTGTTGTACAAGATCCACGGTTGGCCGATTTCGAGATACGCGAGCGCGATAGCATGATCAAGGTCTACTCGGAAGACCACAACTTTTGCATTTTGAAGGTTGGTCTTTCATTCATTATGGCATGAGATGCCGGGAATTATGACAGCTGTTTTTAGGCTGCCACTTATTCGAAAGCGACGTTGAATAGACAAGCCATTCTGCTGATGGAGTCATTAGGAGTACCCACTAAAACACTGCTCGAGTTCTTACGCGCCGAAAAAAGGTCGATTGAAGGGTTGGAGGATAGTTTTGCTCCAGAAAGGCTCGCAATCGTGACGGTTGTGAGTGCAGCTTCTTTGCACAGGACAGCGCATGTTCACTCGTCCAAGTTCCCCTTAAAGCAGGCATTCACCCATCACGTGGCAGACGATCCATTCGTAGATGCAGTAACAAGTTTGGTCAAATGCCGCCTGCTCAGCGAGCTAAAGTGGAAGGTTCGCTGGTCGTTTGTCGTAAGCTCCCAAAAATTGGCCCAACCTTAGGCGTGGATAGAGATACAGGACAGTGCATTCTTGATGGGTATGGCACCACAAATGTCTGGAATGTCACATCTGAGCCAAATACAGGCGTTCCGGATGAGACCGATTCACTCAGTGAAGGCGAAGTATTCTGTCAAATTCATCCACCGCATGGCAAGCCACAAGTTATCACAGGACAATGTGTCATCTACCGCAACCCATGTCGTAAGTGCATCGGGAACGTGGATTGTGTATGCTCTCTTACCATATACGCAGTACACCCAGGAGATGTGAGGGTTGTCAAAGCAGTCGACTGTCCTTCACTTCGACACTTGCGTAACGTGATTGTGTTCAATGTTCGTGGAGAGCGTGATCTTCCGAACATGTGCGTCCTCATCTTTGCTGACTCCACGTCCGAAAAAGTTTGATATTTTGCTATTCATCAGGCTCAGTGGGGGCGATTTGTAAGACAGGGCCGCTACTACGCTCGATGGCAACGGCTGATATTGGATTTGTAGGGATGGAGATATGTACAGCTTGATTTGGGACCCTCGGTTGTTGATTGAAGAGGACAGGGTGTACGATCCGATGGACTACACAGCTCCGACTCCTGAGAGGTGCAGTAGTCCTATCACGATTGACCAAACCAAAGAGGTATTTTGACGACTTCTCCAATCATAATGTAACGTTCAATCACGGTTATCTTCTATAGCACTTCGTGGATTTCATCAAAAACGACGTTCTCGGCCGTGTTTGCAACACCCATATGGCTCTGGCTGACCAGTATGGTCCAGATGACGACGGATGTATAGAGCTTGCGAAGCTCGCATCCAAAGCGGTGGATTTCGGCAAGACTGGCGTGCGAGTGTCCCAATTGGAGATCCCTAGAGTGATGGAATATCCAGATTTCATGGGAAAGGCGAGTAACATATGCGTCCCCACCTGTGTCGTATAAAGCTGAGAAATCTATCATAGGTCTACAAGACGATCGGGACCTTCAAGCAGCAGCCTATCAATTCTTACGAGAGTATGAAAGCTCTGGGACTCATGTTTCGAGAGGTAAACCCGGAGCCTGAGTTTGAAGGACCCGACGAGAATGTGATGGATACATGTGGGGACCCACGGCTACTTGCCTACGAGGATACCCTGGACTACAGTAGCTACTTGCAGGTAGCCGCCAAGCATAAAATACGCTACGAGTTCGAGCTTGAGGGGCTTTTAAGGAGGTCAGTGCGTCACCCTCAAACGTTCTTCAAATTGGCGATGGTCAAGTAACATTCGTGCCGCAGGTACAGCATCAGCGAAGTAGAATGCGTCGCTGGTCTTCTGCTCAGGTCTCCGAAAACAAGAGTTAGGGTGGAGAATGTTGAGCTGTGTCGAAACCGTGTGGTGAGCTGTGTTGAACCACATGGTGAGCTGTGACGAAACCGCATGTTGAGCTGTGTCGAAACGCGATGGAAAGCTGACTAGCGCTCACGCGCTCCGTATTTACATATGTTTGTACGCTCATAGTTGTAGATAAAAACCTCACGACTCCTGTAGCAATACATACGTCTTTTACTCTTACTACTCGCCCCCAAAGCCTACACCTAACCCTACCAACCAACAACAGGTAAGCGTCCCTTTCCCCTGCCTCTGTCGGGCTAGTGTCGCGGTTGGCGATACTGGCTCGACAGGTTATGAGCCCCGCGCCTGTCACTCTCGTCTACGACGATTGAGTGCGGCGCTTATCTGCAGCGCTCGCTCTCGCCGCGCATGTCGAGCGTACCTCGTTCCATGTCGCGCGCGATCGACGTCGACGCTGTCCGCGGGCGCCCGCTTGGGCCCCGCTAGGGTGAAACCTTGTCGCTGTCGTTTTCAACGTCACTGATGAAGGTCTTCCCCTAGAACTCTTACATTATCATGGCCGACAATGCCACTCTCTCCTCCATCAAGCATCTAGACGGTACAAATTGGAACGTCTGGAGCACAAACATTAAGGCCTACCTCATGACGCGCAAATCCTTCCGCGCTGTCGAGGAGCCTATGGAGCGGCCGACTGGCATCCCTGCCGTCGCTGCCCATGGTGATAGCCCGGCAATTGCTGCTCGCCCTCCTACTCAGGAG